>LR737395.1:2499497-2567425 GCA_902655005.2 Marronus borbonicus
TTTTGAGTTTGTCACAATGCATTTATAAAAACGTCAATAATCAGCAATAGTACGTGTGTGTGCTTAAATACCTCTTTAGCTCTATGTGCTGCGCCTGGCCTGGTTATGAGTGCAGTGCCGTTACAAATAACGGCAGTGTCTTCGACAAAAACGCATTCCGGCAATGTTTCGTCAGGTGGCAACTCAATAACGTCCAACCCCAATTCCCTCAATAATCTGACGTACGCTTCATGTTGCTTCTTCGCCTCTTCCAATTCTATTTCACCCCTTGTACGCAGGGATAACGGGATTCTGCACACAATTGCGTGCGTATAACGAAACGCCGCCATGTTATCGACAGCGCGACGCGAAACTAACTAATTTCGTCGCTTCGTCGGTTGGACTTCCATGTTAGAACGCTGGGATCCTATTAAAAGCGCACAATTAGAAGCAACTTGCTCGTGACTGTTCGTTAACGTTCGCGCTGGTGTTGGCGTATTGCGCTTTGGAGATATTCGTACGATTTTAGCATGTATGGCGGTTAATTGGCTCCTGATTAGAAAAATAAATGCGCTGAACGTTTAAAGTAACTTTGTATATTTGTTCAAAGGATTGATGGAATATAGCTGCGAAATAATACATTGTCAGACCGTACGTAGACCGTAGATATCTACTTTACTACCTTGAAGTTACAGTAAGTTAATATAACGTAAATATTTAAAACAGACTGAAATAAATAATTAAATCTATAGAGCTTTTGTCACGTTAAGCTTGTATATTTACATACTGTATATCTCATCTTTTCATAAAAGTTGGTGTAAGGTGGGATAGAAGACTATGTTATGGTTATTTATTGTGATGTACTTTTTAGTTATTTTTGGCCATTTTCGTATTCATTTGTTCTTATGAGACTTTCCCTGGAGAAGCTCTTTTAGCTTGATCTTCCACTCGTTCTAACATATATTCACCTAGTTTTCCAATTAAGCTGTATTAGTAACATTCGCTGAGGAATTCGAAATATTACTATAGCAAGTATTAAAAATATTTTGTTAATTCGTTGTTAAAGTATCTAAAGCAAATTACAAACAATTTTACGATTTTAAATTTAAAAATTAATTATACGATAGTCATGTATTCCCCATTTCAAAATTGTATTGAACGCTTTAGGAACATTATTCCCCGAGTTATCCTGCTGTGTGTGGTACTACTGGTATCAATTGGGTCAGGCCATAGCATCAATGCTTTTAGTCACTTCAACCTAAATAAACCTATTGTAACAGAGCTCTTTTGTATGTTAGAATAATCGGAGGCTTTTGATAAATCTTAATTCTACTTTAGGATCACCTTTAATTCTGTGTGTTAGAAATGGCTTACTGAAATGTTGATGTAATTTGTGATTAATAACAACACATTTTCATACGAGGGTGGCTCAAGAAGTCCTTGGAAAATTTAAGAAATGGCGCTCGTAGTATAGAAAATGTAAGGATCATTAGTTACTAGTACCATCACACGGTTTCATTTTTATTGTCGATTTAAGCAAAGAAATTTTATTTATGTAGAAAAATCGAAAAAAATGACTGTGTTAGCAACTCTGTACGAAAAGTTGTTTGTGAAAAAAACTTGTTTGCTCTTAGTAGAAAATAAACGCAATAGTACGATCGACTCTGAAGCTGTTTTGACGCTTTTCTGTCGCAATCCTGAGTTTCTCCGTTGATACATAACTATGGACGAAATATGGATGCACTACTGCACTCCGGAGACGAAGGAACAGTCAAAACAGTGAGTTTTTGAAGGTGAACGGGGTCCGAAGAAGGCGGATACAATGAAATCAGCCTCGGTTTTTTGAAATGCACGCGGAATCATCTACAGCGATTACTTGAAAAAACGACAGACAATACTTGGAAAGTATTATGCGTCGTTATTGGACCCGTTAAGTGAAGAAATCGAGAAAAAGCGTCCACATTCGAAAAATAAATGGTCCTTTTTCATCAAGACAATGCACGGATACACGCCTGCGCAGTTTGATTGCCAAAATTATGGAATTAAAGTTGGAGTTAATACAAGATCCACCGTATTCACCGAATTTGACACCCAGTAACTTCTTTCTATTTTCAAATTTGAAAAAATTGGTTCGGGGGACAACGATTCACGTCGAACAAGGAAGTCATCGCCCAAACAGATTTCTATTTTGAGTACCTTTCGAAATCGTACTTTTTGGAGGGCTTAAGAAAACCGAAGAAATGCTTGGAAAAGTGCATAGAGGTTATGTTGAAAATTAAATAAAAATCTACAGAAAATTATTTGGCCAGCTTATCGGTTTTTTTATTTCCCTCGACTATTTGATGGTTTGGAATGCAAAATAAGTGGTTTTTGCGCTTCAACTGCCTTATGTTCGGTATACATTAGTGTATCTGGGCAGATTCATATGTATATGCTCGAAGTTTTTTTCTAACGTGCAAGTTGCATCAAAAAACATTCTAAACAGTAGTGACATAAGCTGATAGGTAAATAGTCCCGTGAAGTACCGAAGCGCTCGGAGCAACGCTAATGATGCCGGGTAGGCAGATATTTGTCCGTTGATTAGTGCTTTTTTTCCTTAGATTGCATTTACTGTAAATGGTTCCATCACTGGTATGAATTGTATTTGAATTACTTTCAGCCATGGATATCCAGTGGATACTTTCGGCTATAAAAAGATATCTGGTGAATATTCAATTATGTTGTTTAAATATTTAGTGGATATACTAACTGAGGTTTAACAGGAGGAAATAGTTCAAAAGTAAATATGTAATTGTAAAAATATTTATTTAATTCATATAATACATATTTGGTATGTGAATGTTTACCTTAATATAAATAACAACATAACTAGTATACAAAATAAAGGGCTGTAATGTAGAAAAGTACTTTTCGAAGCTATCTTAGATGGAATAATATTTTCAAGAATACTTTCCGTTTCCGTTTCTACTGATGTTGAAGTATCTTCCGTCATTTCTGTAACAAGTTTAATTAAATTAAAATTAGTCGCTATTGTTCACATTTTATTGGCAACATGATATGAATAAATTCGTGTTCATTTTACCTGCTCCTTCGGTAGCAAATTTCAAAATAGGGCTGGCTCTCGACCATCCGTACCGATTTCTGGAGAGCAATAGGGCTTCGTACATTGTTCTCTCTTTTAAACCTTTGATGGTATACATTTTTGAGTACGTGTATCCTGTATTGCTTTTATGCTCTGTTGGTATCGTTAGCTTAGTCCATCCTGGTTTGTGAAGACTAGGGTGCGCTTTGTAAGGCCGAAACCACAAGCTATATTCTATTATAGGTGTAAAGCTGTCGGCTTCCCAGATAAGCGTGTAGGATGTTTCGGCGTTGATATTTTTGTCATCGGTTTTTTTGAATTCTGCTGGATTTGGGACACCTACAGATAATATTCTATGAAACATTACAGAGGATTTATTGCTACTACTGGGACAATACAAAGTAACAGTAGTTAATAATTTGTTTAATATGTATGCGTGTTCGAATCTCGGACTATTTTGTACATTAAGAAGTTTTTTGCTTCGAGATTCGTGAGGCCAGTTGCATTTTTTTTACTATTAAAAAAAAGACACTCGCTATTTCTGATCGAGTAATCAACAACACTCCAGCTAGTGCACCTTCATTTTTCATCATAATTTCCACGTTGAGTGTTAGTTGTTACTGTTTGTTTTTAATACACACGTACATGCAGTCGCGCTTTATATCTAATATTGAGGAACCAGCGCGCCAATTCCTTCAACCGTATGACATCCTTGCACAATGCGTTTGTTAAAGATTTTGCTTATTAGAAATTAACATAGTAAACGTTGTATGAATTATTTAAATAAAGCAAGCTGTTGACTCCTTGACACGGAATAAGTAAGTATGATAATAATTATAATCCATAAAGACATTATTTTTCGATCAATTTTATTGTAGACTTACTTTTAAATATTGTACGAGTCCGATTTTGAGAAAAAAGGTTTTCTGGCAATCAATACAACCGATAGATAGCTTTGTCCTTCAGGTGCTATACAGGGCGTTTTATAAGGAACTGCATCAATCGATATGTGGAACAGTGTACATTTGAAAATTCTGAAAACTTGGCAGTATACTAAGGCTTATATGTACTATAAATAAAACATTTTTAATTATATAAATCTTCCGGTTATAGCGCAAGTAGATGCCGACAAAATAGAACAGCCTATATATTATTACATTTTTAAATTTCTAGTTCAATTTATGGTTTTTACGTGGATACGGAAGTTATAGAAATATTTTAGTTCAATAGTACATGTAGGCTTTGGTATATTAGCAAGTTTTCAGAATTTTCCAATGCATTGTTTTTCATATATTGATTGTGTATCAGTGACGGTGTGTGATAACGTAACGAAGGACCGCGCGCGACGGTTCAACCTTCCTCGTGTATTTTCTTTGCATATTGTGTATATTGTACTATGCAACGGAAATACACGAGGAAGTCCAATTGTCGTGCGTGGCCCTCTGTTATGTCATCACCCACCGGCACTGCTCTATATAAGTCAAATAAGTAGGTAGTATAATGCAAAAACGTCCACAAATTTAAAAGTTTTAGCTTAAAGTTATGAAGCCATGTTTTCAATTTTTTCATTTCAGTTGGGCTTAAAAACAGAGTGAACTCAGCTTATCCAGCTGACCCTCCTTAAGATTTCACTACACAACTAACTGTCTTTTTCCTTTCTTCCTTCCTGGAACTATTGTATTTCTAAATGTATTATACAATAAAGACATTTATTATTATTATTATTATTGCATATTACTATTATTATTACGCATAATCATGATCGCTATAATTGAACAATGAAAAATGCTGTTCACATAAATTCTACAATACAAGAAAAGAATTCAGTAACAATTCTTAAGAATTTTTTATAGTATCTAGGACAACGTCCATAGATATGCTATACAGAAAATAATCCGTTTATGTAGGAGTGTCTGCTGTAGATCCTAACAAGGTTATTTTCGAATAAGTAACAGCAATAAGTTATTTATAAATTCACTTAAACTGTACTAATAGTAAACTATTAAACAATTTAGATACCTACTTTCAGGTTTACAAACCGAGGCCAGTATAAATAATAATACTATCAAACGTAATATAAAGTAAGGTAGAATCGCGCTCAATAGAGAACATTGTGGAATTCAGGAAATTATTGATCAACTCCACACAGTTTCCACAAAAGCACGTGATAAGAATTAAAATAGCACGAAATTGTGCGAAATGTGCGGTGGCAGATGCAGTGAGGTATAGAAGGGAAAAAGTACGATGCAAAGTATGTTTTTTTTTAGATGTATAACAAAACAAAAATCAGTCAGTATTTTTAAATAAAATATTAACCGAATTTTGGGAAAACTATGGTATGGTGGACAGCTGTGATTCACGAAACAGAAAAGTTTATAATTAACTAATAGAGTTTCCTAAAATGTCAAGAGTTGAGCATAGTCAACTATTTAAATAAAATGTTTTCGCTTGTAGTTGCAAGTTATTCTGTTATTTTAAATGGAAATACGGGTTTTTTTCTTCTTTTTGAATGTTGAAACTTGCTTTCTATTGTAGGACCACTTACATTAATTCATTGCTTTCTTTTTATTTCTATTTTCTCTAAAAAGTGTACAACATCGTTTTATATAAAGAAGTGTGCAAGTCTCGTTTGCGAATAGTACTCCTTCACTACAAAAACTACAAACTACAAAAAAAATGGAGGACATTATATAGGGTGCTCGGAACTTAATGTTGATTCGGCATTTCTTTTCAAATTTTTATATCATATGATGTAAAATTAGCTTTTAGCAGTTTCTATCGCCTACTTTTTATGAATTAGCTCTTTTGTACAATGTTCCACATGCTTTTTTTTTTGAGAAAATTAAATTAATTCTAATGATGAAGATATTCAATGGAGGTGGGCTTAAAATTAAAAATAAAGTTCAAAACGAAAGAAAAAACTGGAATTCCCATATAAGAAAGTTCCCAGGGGTTCCGGGGTTAACCAGAAGCGTAATATTAACAAAAATAGCCAGATCAAAAGTAACTATGTTTAACTCCTTCGTTCACAATAACAATTTGCCAGATTTTCTCTAAAAAGTTTAGCTTTTGTCATTTAAAGGTTAGAAAATAAGAAATGGTGTGGGATCTCATTGTACCTATATGAATTTTCAGTGACGGTAATATATATTGATTGCGTTACTATTTTCAGAAGTTTACTACATTTTTTTCGAAAAATCTCTTTAAAAGCCGTACGATAAATAATGACGATTGAATAAAAAATAAAAAATTTAGTGGATGCAATATCTATACCTGATAGTTGAAATTCTAAAGTTTCTTCGCCAATTTCGTTCACAGCTTTGCAGGTGTATATACCAAAATCACTTTTTTGAATGTTTCTTATGATTAGACTATATTTCTCGTCATCTCCTAAAAACAATACTCGATTATCATAAGTGACTGGGTTATCGCCTTTGTACCATATTATTTCACTGATAGGATCCGAAGTAACTCGGCAATCCAATTGAGCTCTAAATCCCGGTGCTGTATGTATCCAGGATTTCATCGTTGTTAACTCCGGAGGATCTGCAAGTCATTTAATACACATTAATGTAGTTAAAAGAAATATTGATTTTCATTGCAAGAGTTTAGATAAGTAAGCTATATATTATAGTTTCGCCAGTATTCCTCTTACATTCAATATTTTACCGAAGAATTACTAATTCTTATGGAATGGTTCTTACCCTCTTTAAAAGGAATGTTTATGATAATGACGACTTCCCCATGTAATTAAGAGAAAATGCTTTCAAATAAAAAAATATTCTGAGGCAAGTACTGCATAACATAAAATTATATTCTTTAACGGCCGATATGTTTCACAGGCTGCACGGAAAAAACAAGCTTACAATATTTTTTATTAACAATTTATATACGGAACGCCTTCTTGTGTTGGTTATGACAAGCAAGTGCGTTCAAACTGAACTGGCCTTTTCTTATTATTTCAAAAACTTCACAGTGTACTAACATTCTTTTTTTTGATACCTGGTTTAGGTAGATCAATAAGTTAGTCATATTTAACAAGCCTTGTCATACTTTGGAAAAAGTTTTTATTATGTATAGAATATCATTCAGGAGCCATTCGTTATTTATTGACGATAATATGGTTACTTACATGTTATTTTTAAATGGATTTCTTTAGTTGCCGATTCTCCAACACCATTCGTCGCTATACATTCGTATGTGCCGGCTAAATGTCGATCTGCCGCAGAAAATCTTAGAACGTTTCTATTATCTATAAGCTTTAAATCTCTACCCTACAACAATGATTATTTTTTCTTATAATTTAATCTGGTGAAATTAATCTACAGACAAATTGAAGAAAAATATGTGCGCCTGATATAAACGTTTTAGTACATTTAATACAACTACACTGGCTGGAATTAAAAACGCAAATCCGTAAATTGTTGGATTATTTCGTTAACATTTTATAAATGTATTTCTGAAGGTCAACTTAAATCAGCGTTTATCATATTGCTTTGGCCTAGTTCGTTTTCCAGCATTTTCAAGAGTCAAATATTCCGCACATGATTTTACGGGAACACCTGTTACAATCCGATAGTTATACAAAAATGAGTAAAATGCCCGCAGAATATTTCAAGCAATCGTGAGTCGTCGTAGACGAGAACGTGCATCTTATAAACAATTAACCCCCTTCGAATGTGGCCGGGTTAGGCGGTGTTAGTTTCCGGGAAATGTCGCATAAACTTAATTGTAACCATTCGATTGTATTACGGTGTTGCAACTTGTAGATTGTAAATCAAAGTAAAGCACATGGAGCAAGTTCACACGTACCCAGATGGACCACCTTCGAGAATATTTTCTTTTGAAGAGCCTAGTTGTGCAATATCGGTTTCAGTTGGTAATATTTTAGCACAACAGTAGCGTTCCGGTATCGTCGTAGAACATCATTACTTATTGCTATTACCTTTAATAACTAAAGATAAACGCACTAGATGAAACTTACTTACTTTTCTTTTGTTAAATTGTCTTTCAATTACATGTTTATAAGTAGTATAAGCATTTTTAGTACTAACAAAGATTATTTTCAATAATTTTTTGGTGGTGCATTTTTAATTGCGGCCAGTGTATTACAAACATGTAAATTATCGCTACACGTTTGCTAATAGAAATTAAGATTGGTGTCTTTATATCATGTGTCATTTCAATTAATCTATTGACTATTACTGACTCCTTTTGTTACATTTTAGCATTCAAAATTTCGAAGTAGAAAGAAACTAAATAAATTGTTCAGAGATATTTTAACCCTACAATATACTGTAGATAACACATGATAAGCTTAGAAATATAAATACGGAAGTGTTAGGAAATAACTGAGAACTGGTGGCACAGCCCCCATCACACAAAACCTTGGTGTTTGCCATACTACCCCACAATCCATCTCCTGTCATTATTTAGCAAAACCAAAATCAACTTTGCGCAAAAATCACTCATATATGTAAAAAGAAAGAGTGTTTTTTATTAATTTTTTTTACATTAGAAAGGCAAATTTATAGTTGTTCCATTAGATTATGACTAATTAATTTGATTTAATTTGAAAATGCCCCATGCGACTGTCTTTTGTTTACACTAATCACCGGAAAAAATATTACGTATTTAATAATTTAACTAATATTATAGTACTTTACGCTTCTAATTCGTTATCATTATTTGATAGTCGACTAACACCAACAATTTCTTTCATACGAAGAGATAGTGTAGTTAGTTAATTGTTAACTATATCGAAGACAAAAATCGGAAAATACGTATAAATTTGTCAATAGCTTTAAATTTAAATTGAAAATAAAGTAAACTTACATTTCTCTTCCATGTTATTACGGGAATAGGAACGCCTTTTCCGGTACATGCCATCCTCACCTCTTCCCCAAGTTTAACCTCCAAGTATCCGTTTTCAGGATCAGATTCAATAGATGGTGGATCTAAATAAAAAGAACAAATTAAAATGAATCCAGGACGATTTTTATATTGTTTTAACGGAGAAATTGAACGAATCAAAAATCCATTTGATAAAAAAAACGTTTGGGCAGAATATTAAATTATTGTTTCTAATAGCGCCGAGGTTTTTATTTTATTTCGACTACTACTTTCCGTTAGCATTGTAAATACAGAATCTTCTGATTAAAAATGTAATAACTATCTGGATTGCCCAACCAAATATATATTTATGTTTTTTAGACCTGATATCTGTTTTTTTATTTTTGGATGGTTCTTTATCTTCCAATTCCAAATATGTAACACTATAAAAGACTATTCTAAACAATTAGTGACTCGTTTTACTCAAAAATGTAAAAATTATCATCAACGGAACGTAGATGGAAAAACAAACATATTTGAAAAAAACTTAAAAAACACAATTGATGTCTTCTTAAGTTTTGTATAGCTTTAGAAATGCAATTATTATTTCTTTCGTCCAGATGATTACTTTCATCCTGAATTTTCTCTTTCTCTTTCTGAATGACAATGTTAATGCTTGCATTGGACTCGAAATACATTTTTTCATATAAGAAGCCTCATAAGAAAGAATCTAATGTTATCAAATCAAAGCAGATCATATTGTTTAATTGATTTCTTAAGAAGTGTTGCAATAAATCATCTATTGGCGAAACAATTGTTTCCCAAATGTTTTTGCTGTTAGTTTGAAATGACGAACTACTCTGTTTTGGAAAGACTACATTCGCTGATAATTTTGTGCATTCTTTTTTGAAATTCAAATTTATTCTTTTTACATTTTCATTTATCATCATGAAAGTGATACTTTAATTAATAGACATTCATGGTATAAAGAGAAACGATATTAACTGTACTACTTCAGCAGGAGCTGTCGTTATAATATTTTATATTATTTATAACACTCTTTTCTGTTTCAGTAGTTTCTCTTACCACATTGTTTGCGGCAGTTGCACCTAAAGAAGTGAGTAAGTGAGTACATGATGAAAAAACTTAGTAAATTTCTGATGAGACGGACCATAGAGGAATGGTCAATGCCCTAAGGTGATTTCGAGGACCTAAGTACTTAATTATGTACTACACATTACGTATGTACTTGTAATAGATCGCTTACGTAAAACTTCAATTGCGTGTATTTGTTTTACTGGCGCCCAAGGTTCCGGCCGCACCACTTCACACATATACTCTCCAGTGTCCGGAGGTTGAACATAAACAACTTCTATGGAGCCGTTGCCCCATAATTTGAATCGATCCGGCGGTAGTAGCACAGGAGGCCCGCTGTCGGCTATTATCACTTTGTTCTTGTACCATTTTATTCGTACAGGATGAATTTCTTCTGTAAAACATAAATTACTCGTTAGTCTGCTGCATCAAAGTATTAAATTATAAAAGATAACTTCTTCCATTGAACAATAATATCAATCAATAAGCAAAGAAAAAATCGGGAAATATAATTCCAGAATAAAACATTAAAAACCTACAATTAATTTTAATAATAGTGTAAGCAAAAAAATTAGGGAAAAATAGTCGATTATTTGAAGAATGGTAACTGAAAATGTTTATGCATATTTTCTAAATACACAGAAAACACCAATAATAAATGAACACTGCATTTATTCTGCTAATAGTTTCAAAGGGTACCTAGTGACGGTTTCTAGTGAGCTTGAGGAGGAAGTACTAGTAGTAGATGGTGATAAAAACTCAATGCTCAACACATATTTGTGATATTAGCTAGTACACACGCAAACGTTTTTAATACTTATATAATAACCTAAAAATAATTTTACAATATATGCTAAATACAGAGTGAGGTCATATTTTACAACTTCATTCACCCCGGAAATGTTATTGAACTGCGGAATTGTTGTCCGCGCCTTCCCATTTACGTCACCACGAACCGCTACTGATCGTATATGTAACTAAATACACTGCCTACAAATGAAAATGCACCACTTAGGTGTTTTTTTGGAGTACAAATATTATAAGAAATACGTCATTACGAACGCGCAGTAAGTTGCTATTGGACCGGAGTTCATTACACTCATTAGGAGTAAAAACTTCAGTCACTGGTGTTATAAATCCAGCTCTTGTGCATATTATTTTTATTTATGAACTACAATTTAAACGAATAATTTTAAGGTATTTTTGGCGTATTGCCATTGTAATTATTACTTCCGCGTAAACTACATGTCGTGTATATTTCTCAAAACATTCGCACTCTATAAAAATTTGTTGGAATCATATTTGATCGATTTGTTAGACGAAATTATCAAAAAAAATTATTAATGCATTCTTTACTTAATGCATTCTTTACAACGTTAGGAATTAATTAAATTTATTAAATAGTACCTTGGGATATTTCTTCCCAGACTATTTAAAGTTACTAAGATAATTCTTCTATGATAGAAACTGGAATTGAATTCTGTCGAATAGGCCTGAGCAGAATATTTTTCTAACTACAATTGTCGTTCTTTGTATCATGCCAACCTGACACACCCATATTCTTATGAAAAAGAATGCTTGATGGGCGATAACAGTGGAACCATGTAGTTGTAAGTCCTAGTGCACTAAACATTAAACAGGGTTAATTGTTTATTACGAGCAGGTTGCTGCAAGCGAACTATCTTGTATTATTTGTAGATACACACTCGGGACCGATAGGTCTCATATGTTCTCATGTTTTGGTAATAGAAACGTTTCAAATATTTTAAATGTGATACAATGTCAATTGCAAACAGTGCAGATAATCTAAATTGTAGGGTTTATGAGTATTTACAATTTAGTGCAAAATCACTTTTCCCAATATTGCTTCACATCTTGGTCACAACATTGGTAGCAGAATAATAAACAAAGAATGTATAATATGCTTCAGTCACATAAATTCAACAATAAAAGGAATTAAATCACTATAATAGAAATAACGGAGCATATAACCAAGGAAGCATTGCAAGAAAAGACTGTTACAATAATTGCATTAATTAACCAAACTAGCAATAAATTCAGAAGCGTCAAACTAACTTCATGATGTCATCAATCTGCAACTGCAAGCTTGTTGTGATTCATACTTACTTAATCTGCTTACAGAATGACCGAGATATTTTTAGGTTTCGTTTCAATAATGCTGCTGCATGATGTGTCATTTACGCTTGATAAAGAAATAAACGCCTCTTGTAGCAAATACCTATGTAATATGTATACCTATATAAAATGTAATAACATTTAAATTATGTTCCATTTACAATGAGAAAGTTAGTACTTTTTAAATTTCCATAGTTAGAAGCAGTATACCTTAAACTATGTTAGCTGAATCAGCTTCTTTGACGTAAAAAACTAGATTTCTGCCATTTGTCTAATCATAAATATATAACGTTTAGGTGAATTAATTTTTTTTAAATTTTCCGAGTAGGTAATGCTGATTGGTAATGGTAGTGTCCAAATAAGTATATAATCAATTCAAGCTTAATATAGCGTGTCATCCATGACTTAAGTTCGACACTTTCCGCGCGCTTCACAGGCGTCGAAATGGAAGGAGTCGTTCGGGTGTACGATTCGTAATATATGCGTAAATTTATGCTTCGCATATTAGACTATGCGATGGAGTGGGTGCGTGAGACGACCTTGTTACCGATGCAAGTATAAAAGTAGCGAGATTTATTCTATCTGGAAGAAGGAAATGTGCATTTGGTTTTCTGCTATTAAGCAATATGCTTAAACATACGAAAAATAAGTATGGTATCTACACAGCAGCGTTGTACGTATAAATAAAAGCGATAATGTATGAAATCAGTGATTTCAGAGTTGTGTTGCGTGTGACAGAGAAAAAACACTTACTTTTAAGCGTCTTTCATACATTGTCATACTGGAGAAATTCGTTTGTATAGTTTCAACACGAGGCGCGTTTCCACAGTCACTTCTGCAAAACGTGTCCGACGTGAGGAAAATTATGCTTATATTCAGAAAAGGAGCGTTCGAGAGCATAAATTTTACAGGTAATATGTAAAAAGTTACCACACTACTTCTTGAGAGACCGGGGTACAGAACACATGGTTACGGCACCATCTGTCATAAACATTAAAACTTGGTCTCTCAAAAGTCCAAATTTTTCCAATGTATTTAATACCACTTCTGAAACTTTTTTGGCATAGAGTGTTCTACTCGTCCGGATGGTAGCAAAACTGAAGATGGTGGTTGATGTGGTTCCATTTTACGTGCCATCATTAAGTAGATTAAGTACAGAATCACTGAATTCATAGATTATCGATTGTATTTATACATTCAACGCTGCTATAATATGTACTATTCTTATTTTTCGTATGTTTATGCGTATTGCTTTAATAGTAGAAACCCAAATGCACATTTCATTCTTCCAGATAGAATAAATCTATCTACTTCTATACTTATATCGATAACAAAGTCGTCTTGCATCCTCACTCTTTCGCATAATCTAACATGCGAAGCATAAATTTGCGCATATGTTACGAATTACACATCCGAACGACTACTCCCATACCGACGCCTGTGAAGGACACGGAAAGTGGCGAACTTTATCCATAACATAGTAAAGAAGGCAAGTAATATTCCATAGTTTCTAAGTTTGTACATATGTGTTTCCAGGATTTAAGTCTAGGAACTTATTTACATGTTAATCCCTGGGTGCAGAGGGCATGGATAGCCCATTTGCATTGTGAAGAAAACTTAATTTGTAATGCAAAAATTTTAATAAAATGTAGTCCTAAAATGGATAATGAGAAATATTGCGCATATCGCATCGCTTCCTTCGCTAATGCTTTTCATTATAAGTGAAAAATGAGTATTAATTTAAATTCATTTCTTTTATGTTACGTGACCCAGTAACGTGATTTATCCGAATTGAATCATATCGAATAAATGTTTCTTAGAATACGTTTTGTTTTCATGTTTTTCGGTGTTTGGGTCCGGTGTGCCGCAGAGTTAGGACTGTTATTGTTTGTAAACAGTATACTACCTAATATATCAGGTGTACAAATATTTTTGTAACTAGCGACGACATATGTACATGAATTTTAGGAATTCTCTTGACAAACTAATTTATTGGTTTAATAACATTAAATATTGATAAAATTAATACCATCATTTTTAATACAAATGAGTCATTATGTTTACATATGAACAATTAAGGTGATGTTAGTACAAGTATTTCGAGGTATTACTTTCGACAATCAGTTAAATGGGATATGCATTCAGATACCGTTGTTTCAAGAGTGAAGAGTGAAGATTTGAAGAGTGTCCTAAGATGTACTGTTGCAACATTAAGGTGTACATATGTACTTTGCTTACATTAACTCCCATAGCACTTATAGGCTTCATTGTTGAGTGAATGAGAGTGACTTGAAATCAACTTTACTTTTCTAAAAACGGGTTTTGCATATTATCAACAAAGATTACTCTATAAATTAGACAATTCCCAACAATTTACAATTTATACATATGTAGTTGGAGAAAATTATTTTCACTACCATAGGAACTTTTTAATCAATGCGGATAATAGGGGATAGGCGTTCTGATTTTGACGAATTAAACTGGGTTTTATCTATATGCTTGTAGGAAAATGTATAAATTACACACATAGAAATGTATCTCTAGTTGAGGAACACCACTCATCTTCAAATACTCATTTGAACGTTGCATGTTATTATTTTGAAACTGTTACATTCAGTTAGAAGATATTTGCGCATGAGTTTTATGTAAAACTAGCTTATCTTCAAAATACATATGTATCTTCAAGTAAACGATTCTTATTCTAAAGCTAAATGTATAATTACCTTGTTTCTCCATTAAAAGTCGCAGCTTTTAAAATGCCATTAACTTTTCACCTTTTCTACTTTTTTTCTTCATTAAGCCGCGACCTTTACTCTTAGAACCCGCATATTCAAAAATAGCGTTGTCGTCTCAACTTTATGGAAAAAACTTTTAATGGAAAGTCGCATACGCCTGTCGCTTCATTGCTTTTCGACATCCGGCATAAGAAGACCATTTACAGTACAGTGAAAGAATTTAATAACCGGGGTGTTTGCCAGTAAAGAAAGAGATACGTAAATGTAGTGCGTGTATCTCATTTTTTGTGGGATATATTATCCGCTCGATTGAATATAAAATAAACGGATCTATCCTTGATGGATAAACACAAATAGAGGTAGATAAACCACATAATAAAACAGAGAGTCTTGGCAAATATTACGTCTGCTAAAACTAAACATGTTCCATGTCGGACCGTGTCATGGTTAAACGAAAACTCGACGTTTCGCACACATCATCATATGGGGCCTCTTCAGGAGAAGGAAAGGTGGTGTAAATCACGAGAGGGGCGAAACTATTTGAACGTGAAGCAGTTAATCACGGTAACTCAGCATGTGAACCATGCCAGAGGCGAAAATCAACTGCGACCGTTGATTTTCGCCTCTAACTTCAGTTCAAATTTAGGAAAACAATCTCCATTCAATAGTAATTAAATTTATGTATGTTAAATGTAGACCTAATATTTGCCAATAAACATTGTTTTATTACGCTTGTCTACTATTATTTATATTTTTGAAAAAATAATTAATTTTAAAATTTGTAGTGTATAAATATTTTAGAGACATTTTTAAAATAAAATCTGTAATAAACTTAATGAAAAGACACTAAAATCAAGAAAAAACCTCCTAAAATAGACATTTTACGTAATGAAGACCAAACTGAAAGACTGACTTTATACTCTTAGACCTTTGGCATTACAGGTAACCCTCGGATGTCAACTTTTACTAACGAAAATTCGTTTATTCTGTGGCAGAAAGATGGTACATAAATTAAAAATGAAGATTTAGGATGTGAAGATGGAGAGAAAATATGTTATTTATCCGTTTCATCGAAATGATCGTCGAAGAGAGGTCTTCCTTATAAATTGCACGCGACAGGAAGAGAGGAACCCAATCTTATAAGAGCGACTGGAAACACCGAGAACGAAGTCACCAATGTGTCTCACTTAGTCATAGCCGAACGCACTATACATTCTCCATTTGAAGTAAATTTGCTCTTATAAATGTTATGGCGCACGATTGTGATTAATACTATATTTTAATATATGATATGCGTCGTGTTGTATGTATTCTACTATAATTAATTGTGTTACTCGGCATCACTAGTCTGGAATAAATTCGTATTATTTGATGGCATTAAACAGTTTAAACGAAACACGACCTAGTTAGCCCGATTCATATTTAGGTACTGATGGAATATCTAAACTGTTTGATAGTGTAGTAACCGTTTACCAAGAAAAGTAGAAGATAATTATCTTCATTATCCAACAGGAAGTTTCTATTTATAGGACAAAACAATAAAGCAAATAGTGAAGACGAACATAAGGCGAAAGCAGTTAAGTTTGTATAGTATATAAGCGAAACAACGAAACGAATTGTGTTATTAAATGTTCTGTCTAAATGTTAATTGCGAATCAAAAATTGTTGTAGGTCTGTCATCAATGTCATAATTTATCTTTTTCCCAAGATATTTCCAAAAATATATGCTATTATCAGAAAGAGGCTCAATTTTTGTTTCTCCAGCAGTTGTTCTATCTATTACATGCTATTTTAACAGGAATGTTGCGCAAATGCATTTATTCATGTAAATAAATATTGCTCTTGTAAATAAATGCTGTAGTTACACCGATGTTTCGATGTCTAGTTATAATGCAACAAATAAGTAAAACTAGAAAAGAACTGTAGCTCAATGTCGTGAGAGCCCAACACGGTGTATACGCTTTTTAAAGCTTGTCATAACTTAAAAAAAAACTAAAAAAAATTTATCCTAACGGGACTCGAACACATAGTGTTCAATTCTGCTCAGTTAGGCGTAGGGCGTCTTATCACTGGACGAACTAGTTGCAGTCTGGTTATTTACTATCCCAATATACAAATCTTAATGTTATCCGGATTCACTATCCGAAACTGCGGATCCGGATCGGTTATCCGAAACTTCGGAGCCTCAGTGAGACAGCCTGTATATTTTATAACACGTTAGGAGTTTTCAATTTTTACATTTCTGACACAATTTTGACTAGTTCGCCCTATACTGCGTTGCCACAATATTTGTTTGGACATCATTATATTCTATATTAATTTCAGTACCCCAGTCTCCACTTGTTCTTTAAAAAAAATTAAACACTCTGAGTGGGTAAAATTAATTTTCGAAAATTGGAAATTTTCTATTCTGCCTATGCGTGTATTTCGCTTTTATATGAGTCTTATCAACGACACTAGACGCAAAATAAGATTAAACAAATGCAAGTACAAAGTATAAAAGAAATGAAATGAAGCTGGTACGCACTATATAATTAAAAAAAGTTAAGTTATATTAACCAATTAATTGATTTAGAAAGGAAAAAAGCAGTAACGATGAGAGCGTGGGTTAACAATTATCTAATTATGTAATTAACCTAGAAGAAAACATTACGACAATTAAAGGGGTCAGAGAATTATTATTAAAGATAAATGTGGTTCAGTTACCTCTAACTGACATGACGAAGACGAATAGTTTTTGAATTTCGTGCAATAACTTATTTTTGGTTCTGCAATAAATGACATCGTTAATACGGTTTCTTCGGCACGATATTCGACTAACAAGGAAAGGTTCTCAGATGTCAATTTCAGGTTTTATTCAAGCTTGCTGGGGATATAAAGCATATTAAAGTATGCATATAACATTCTTTTTTCTGGCAATTAGCTTTAAAAGGGGAAAATACCTCTTTGAGTTAGCGGATTTTCGGTTTCTTCAATATATCAGAGTGAAAACAGATAGCGTGATCGACACACCTTACATACGTTTGTTACGTTTGGACGTAACTATTGTGGATTCCATATATTGAAAACAAGAGTCCGGAAACGTCAGGGTTGGTCCTTATCGAGGTTGATATTTTTCAAAAATTGAATTCTGTCGGAAAAAGGCATGACTCGCCTTAAAAGAAGTTATTTTTAGGAACGATCTTTACGATCAAAATTGACCGGGTCAGATCTACAGCGATAACTTCGGGAGTCCTTCAGGGATCACAGCTAGCTCATCAGCAATTATGACTTCTATATACCTATGACATCATATCCGGAAACCGACCTAGGTATATGTAGCCAATCGCTGTAGATCGGTCCAGTGATGGAGACATCATCAACCCCACAAAGTGTGTAACGGAAGGATTCACAAACAAGATAAAAAATACTCCAAGGAAGCCACGATTGGCGGCATTCGCCTGACATAACAAAAGAAGCTTAAGTATCTCGGGCTCATGACGTGGGCGAATCATTTTGATGAAGTTAAGAGAAAGCTGATCATCGCGAAGAATATCCTTTATTTCATACTAAGCAGAAATAGTTGATTTACCAAATAAAATTAGAATTTACATGTCTATGTTACGGCTACCAATGACGTTTGTTTTAGTTGCTTGGTGCACAGTGGCAGAGTATCAATCAAAAACAAAAAAGGGTCAGAGAATCCCGCTCGTAAGAGAAAAAGTTGAGCTGTAAGACCGTCCACACTACCAGAGGCGAAGACCAGAAGAATTCAGGAAGAAGATCAGAAGACAACGGTTCAACGGGGATCGGATGTTGTCGACATACTAGAAGTACCCAAAATAACATAACGATCCCAATCAACATTTGTCTGCGAGACCGTGCAGATGATTAGAGAAAGAAGAGGAACAATGACTACAGGTCTATCCCGGGAAGAGACGGAGGAATTTAGTTAGGCCTCGGTAGAGCGCTAGCATCAACATACTTCAACGCATGTCACAGTATAGGCATGAACAACGTATGTAGTAGTACATACGTTGTAGCCAGTAGTGGCTACTTGATTTTACTCGCCCCGCAGGATATTTTAAATCATATTAAATTGAAAACCTAACAGGTTATTTTATCTTCCATTCAATATTTGGTAGGACTGTAGCACGACCTATAGATGAAATGCCCTATAATATAAAATCAAGTCTTAAGGAACGCGCGTCACAGTTTGAAGCACATTCAATTACTCTTAACCAAAACGCAGATATTACCTAGATGCCAGATTTTAATGTACGGAGAAATTGCTTGCCCCACAAGCTATGATTGATACAACACGAAGGGAAGGCATTTTTGAGAAAGTAGTAGTCAAGACTGTTTTTAATCACTTGACCTTAGATGAGAGAAGTTGAATTCTACTAATAGTGCTCCAGCAATGGTTGGGCTAAATTTGTGTATTGTTGTTAGAATCAAATCCGAATTGTGTAGTTTCTGAGGATTTGAATGCATTTTACGTCAACAATATTTGTGTATAAATTTTATTAAGTCTAAAGCACTATATCGCCGTCTATTTTAAGAATTTCTGGTAGATTGCGACCACGAAGATCTTACACTTTATTGTGAAGTGCGCTAGTTAAGTAAAGAAATCATTCTAAAACGATTTTATGATTTGAAAGATGAAGTATCTATTTTTATGGACATGAAAGTAAAAATCTATACAATCTGTACTTGGCTTTCTGACCTTGCACTTCCTGTCCGGTTCCTTATCTTAATGAATTGAATTTTACGTTACGAATTCGAAAACAACTGGTTCGTGAACTTTTTGAGCACATTCACCACTTCAAACTACCGTTCGTATACTGTGCGTTTTCCGCTTCCGCTCTCGTTCCTACTATCCTGCAGTGCCTTAAGTTTAGCTCGTGAACACATGTCCTACTCACTTTCCGGCCCGCGGTCTTGACTAACAATAAGTTCCACATAAATATCCACATGATGATAGTCATACTAGAATAATTCCCCTTCAACGTATAAGGAATGCTTTAATTAACTCTTACTATACAAAATTGATTAAGAGCGATTTATATATATATTTATATTTAAATTTGGAACAAGGTTTTGTTTCTTGTATGTAATAATATTATTTTTCACAAGATTCATAGATTCTATTTTGGCAAGTTGGTAAGTACAAATAGATTTTCAGTTTAAATTTTTATTAGTCACACTAGAATTAATTCAAAAGAAGCGGAAGTTGACGCAAATGTGACCTTTTGCATTATGTAACTATCGACAATGGATTAAAGAACAATCAGCGTACATACAGTAGTGCCATTGCTTGACTCCAATGTGTAATTAAGGTTTTTTACATGAGTTTGAAACGTTTAAAATTTGTTTCTATAATGAGAACATTTCTTACATTACAAACTTATTTATGTATACTGCGGGTAACATCAATGGGACGCACAAGAAAAACATATTCGTTTATATTTGGAGATCCGAAATTGAATGATATATTACATAAATTCATGTGGTGATCTCGTAAACTGTTGACAAATTAAATGCGTACCAGAAGCAAGCGAATTGCTGTTGAGCGGTTTAAACATAATACTAAAATATATGTATTACACAACTTTAATTTTTTTTTATATATAATAATAAACAAATTTAATGAACAGGCAAAATTTTTCGCTCAAGATTGCTAAATTGAAAAAATGTCGAAGATAGTTTTGTGTTTAGAAATGCACTATTTTGCTATAGTTTTTCAATTGAGAGAAACTATACATTTCTAATGATGACATCAGATTACATTAACTGTATATGTGATGCGGGACATGTAGCTAGTGTAAAACGATGTATGAGTACGCGTCAGTCGAGTCATGTGCCAAAAATATTACCTAGTTTCAATAAGATCAAATTACATACTTAAACGTTAGGGGATGTGTTCTCTGTTAAGTAGGACATTTCACAAGTTATTATTCATACATCAAATATCTGACCTACATTCGTTTTCAAAAATATTGATAAACTATTGACATCCACATCTATTTCATAATTTTAAACTATTATCTAAATTAATGCAGATCAGTATTTTAATTTCATTTGAGATTTTTTCTAACTTCATTCAAGTTATTCCAGTTTAAATTATGTAATGTATGTAAAACAGTGCTAATATTTCTGTACAAGCTTAATATTTAATATATTTTTAAAAGCAGCACATGCATTATGCTTATTAGATACTGAACGTACTGCATTTTAATTTGGGAAATTTATGTTGGAAAAGAATGATTATATTTCCTTGGGTAAATAAAATAATCTGTCGGCTAAAATGGACAATCAACCTAAATCAGAGCACAGACGCATTTGGTTAGAGGTCATAAAATAACTACCATAATTTGGTACCTACTTATGTTGTGTAGGTGATGGTGAAGTTAATATATTCAAACAGAGTTCATAACAGAACGTTTTAATTTGAATTATAACTTCCTTAAGCGACATTTGAGGAGTGAGAGAAATTAGTTTAAAATTTCTCATAATTTGAGTCTGTTATAAACATATTTAAACTACATTCTACATAAGTTTTTGGAGAAGATGTGCAGTCAGGATAGTTCTACATTTACAGTAGATAAAGAAAAAAAATACGGATATTACAAAATGATGTTAAATGAAATTTGCTTAAGTAGGAGTAGCACGTAAGTTGAGTTTTCTTAAGCCGCATAAGATTGATATTATAGTGAAATACTTTGCCTGGTTCTTCAGATACAGTTATTGCAAAATAAATTAAAAAAAAAATGAGTACGATGCTAAAATTTACTTATATGTGTACGACTCAGAAGTATGCATTTATAAGCTACGAATACGAATACGAATACGAAGTTGAGTACTTCTAAATGTCTTTTGTTGACCATTAAAACAGCGCTATTTTTTCTAGCTCTTGTAAGGCAAATGCATTGAGGTATTCATTCGCCATTTCAACCCATAAAGGTTTTCCAATCGCCTTTTAGAAAGAAAAAATAGCGTACCCTCAATTGGAGTTACTTGAGAAAAAATGCGAATCCAAATACCTAAAGACGTAAGAGACACCTTTGGTAATCTTTATTAACAAAATTATATTATAGCAAAATCTCTAATTTCAGGAAAACAAAAATTCAAACAAAAATGAAAACGCTTTCCATTTTGGTGCTTCAAAATGGAAAATAGTAACATTTTGGGCCTTTTTAATTTGTTGAATCAGTTGAGGCGATACTTTTTAATAGTCAAAAATATTTAGATTTAGAAACTAACGAAAGTACGGTTACGGAAAAGTTGTCAAAAGTGTCTCAAGTAAACCCAGTTGACGGTGTACAAAAGAAGAAGAATTTTAATTCTTACAGCAATATCAACAATCAACAAAATTCATGTTATTTTTCTTAAAAACGTTTCTATACTTAAAATAGTTTTATCCATAAATTGCTTAAAGAACAGAGCATGAAACCTTTACGCAATATCCAATAGCGTTATAAAGAACCTTCGAAGAAGCTGCAGGCTGCAGAAAGCGAAGCTAAACGGGGAACTAAAAGGTGGGATACGTAGAAAATGATACATTGGAAACTGGACGATTAAACAGAGACCCATACGAATAAAACAATGTTAAAATCAACACCTATCAATGTGAAGCAACATTTTTTAACATGACTACTTTTATATTATTATTTTTTTTATTTTTTGCGTTAAAGGCTTATAGAACACCTTAAAGTATGTTGATTATATAAAATTTATATTATACCTAAATATCTTGGAGAATAATTGACGATATAACCACAGATTTCAGTATTTTGCATAGAAATTTGACAATTTTTAGAAAAATTCTAAATGGTTTTTTTATTGTATTGTTCACCAAATTTGTTACACGTTATGCGTGAGTTTTCTGAACAGACTTTGCTTTGATAATTTAAAAATGTAACCATACCCATTTTATTTCAAAGTCGTCTATTTTCATGGCAGATATTACTACGATATCATGCAACATACAATTTAAAAGCGTCCAATATTTCGTATAACTATAGTAGTTTGGTTTAATTTATTGGAAGAGCTTATATGAAGAGAAGGATTTGATAGAATTGAAATGAAAACACAGCCAACTTGAAAGGAGGTTGATTCGCACAAAAGCAATTTTGGATGAGAAAAATAAAGGAAAAATGAACGATGGTATAGAAGTCAAATAATACGTAAGAAACTGAGGACAAATCATAGAAAAAAATCATAAGCGATGATAGAAGAATAACTCTCCTCTAATTATTTTTAAATAGGCCAGCAGAGGTAGTAAAAGCAAAAACGATTGGTAAAGAAGATATACGATTAAGATTTGTAATAACTGAGATCGAAAATGTCAAGAAAAAGACTATGTTTAAAATTTAATGAAATACTGAAAGGCTCCTGATAATATTCTCAATTGTAACACGAGCTGTAGGATGTTTTTTAATATGTTATTAATAATATTATATATGAAAGTTCAAATGTCTAACCCACACGCATACATTTGAAATTAATAATTAATCAAAAGAAAAAGAATCTCACCATTATTTGCGGCATCTAAGTAGCAGGGTAGCAAGACGGTAGTATTTTCATGAGTTTTAACGGTCGTGGGAGCACTACTGAAATCGCTTGTTACCGAATAAGTGAACATCGCTAATACGGAAAAACACAGCGCCACAATCCGCTTTGATGGCATTGTTAAGAGGAACCGAGGAACTGTCGTGTACTACAGCAAATAAAATTATAGGAGTAAATGTACAATTACTCGGAGACCGATCATTTTAAAGTGGTTACGTACCAATTAGAACTTATTCGTTCACATCAACCATGATAGGCCCGTTTTAAATGGAACCGTGCTTTTTTGTCATTAATTGCACCGTCTCTATGTGCGAGGTATATTATACTACCAATTCGTATTTTGTATGATTTTCATAATACGCTAAGGGTAGGGATTAACTGTGCGAAGTGTAAAGGTCGTCGAACAATGGGATTTAATCTGATATTGTGTTCCTTTTGATAGATAAATGAACAAAATTGCTTTTATTATTTGGACTATTGTAATCTTTCAATTCTTAAACTGGCAGTCTTTAAATAGCTCAGCAAACACGTTCTGTATTAACATTCATTTATCATTGTGTAGTTTAATTCAGAAACGCTGAATGGTGGGCTCCTATTTATGTTTTCAATCACACGAACAATATTATATGAAAGAGGGTAAATGCTATTCCCATATCCAACTTATTCCTCATCTCGTAATGGATAAAAAAAGAGGGTAGTGTTTGGTAAATCTTACCAGATCTTGAAAAATTTTCGTGGAAATCGGTACATATTGAAAAAAAGATAATACCAGATATGAGAAATACAATACCTTTTAACACAATTTATTATACTACTCGTTATCATAGGGACAGTCAGACTTTCTAACAAGCTTATTAACATTGTGGGTTATTAACTGACTTTTATTATCTAGGTTTTATTATCTATTTTTGAGTATAAGTATTTAAATCCATCGAAATATGCGGAACTATGAAAAAAAATTTGGTCGGTGGTACCATTTTATGAGAATAGTCTCGTAAATTGTATTATCGCACGGTGTGATATTTTGGCAGTGTAACTCCAAACTCCAAAAATTTAATTGCTTAGATGTGCAATGTCAAGTTATAATTTTTAATAAAAGCTTCATTTTAATACAATTTTGTAAAACATCGTTTTGAATAGGGCGTTTGAATAAACGAGTCAATGAGTTGTAAGAACTGCATGCGTTAACAGTTTTCATTCTTGTGAAAGTTACATGAGAATTTATTGGCCTTTGGAAATCTAAACGCCCACCTAGTTTATTAGTTAGTATCTATAATTAAGTAGACTTTAATTTAATTTTCATATTTTGAATTTTTGGCCTAAAATGTAAGATGATTTTTATTTCAGGGTGGCCCATACTGTGTTCTTCCTTAAGACACGGCAAGGGCTACAGCAAGACACAGACTAATATAATAAATTAGTAGTCAAGGTTGTTCTTTTATTTCAAATAGTACACGAATAGCCCTAACATTAACTTAACAAATCAAGAGCGACAAAAGTGACACCAAATGATTCATATTATTGTTGTTGTATTATTAACTGAAAGCAACAAAACACATTAATATCGAGCAAAAGTGGTAATCATTGCTCAACAATGATAAATCGCTGCCAGCTTCGAGCAAAAATTAACTCAGCTCCAGACAAGCTGAATCCACAGGGCAATATACAATAAATTATGTCTTCTGGATTGCTTGCCTGATGATTAATAAAATTTGTGATCGAAACCGGTAGCGATTTAGCATTAATATGACAATTTTTTACATTGTTATTTCAAAATAATCCAAAGCAATATACAAATATTGTCGAAACTTTAGCATAGCTAGCAGAGAGACCTTTTTGCCTAAGGAAGATTGGTTTAAGGAACATATAGCGTTCAAGGTACGGGAGAAGGTTTCCAAATTTTTATCACCGCTTCAGCAACATTTACAGATCTTCTTCTGTGTTGTAGGATAAATGCAAGGCAATTGTTTTGCATTTAATAAATTTACTTCTCGAATAGGGTTTGTCGAACTCAAGAAGTAAGATAAACCTCTGTTTTGGTAATGACCTCTTCATTGGACGTGCACCGCTTTCCGTCAAGCAGCTTTTCAAGTTTGGAAAAAGAAAGAAGTCGCAAGGAAACAAATTTGGCGAATATAGGGATGGGGCACCATAAACTAACTGGACTAAGTTTGCTGTCGCAATTGCCGATCATTGTGCCAGAACGTTATTATGATGGTAGAGAATTTTTTTCTTCGCTCTATGAGAACTTTTTCTCTTTAGTTCGGCATCGAGTCGGTCCAATAAATCAATTTAATACTGTTCCGTGATTGTCCTTTCCTTTTCGAAATAATCAATCAGGATTATGGAATGCGTGGCCCAAAAAAACGTCTTTCGGCCTTTTGGTATGCATTCGTCGAGAAACACATTTCGCTCACTGACCTTTGGTTTCTGGCGTATAGTGTACAGTCACATAATGCGACAAAAACTCAGTTGTGTTTTGTTTAAAGATGTCCAAATATTGATTGGAAGTTATCATTCGATTCTGTTTTTGATTAATCATCAGCAAGCGCCCATCTCGCCGATAGCTTTCTTGCATTCAATGTTCGTTAAGGATATTTACCATATTAACAATCTCTCTAATTTTCACCCGTAGGTCTGCTAAGATATCATAAACATTATTGATCATACCGTTCGTGGGACGACCTAGCCGTTCCTCATTAAAGACAGATGTTCGGGCAAGCTTAAATCGATTAAATCAGTATCTGATGATAGTGATCCAAGGTGCACGAAGCTTCTAAACTGCATACAACTTGATCCCTTTGATTTCTGCAGATGTTTCCCTGTTTAAAAAAGGAAATCGAGCCACTGATCGGTATTGTTCTTTCTCCATGATTCAACAAAAAGATGAACTTGCTCATTTTTAACGGTTTTCAAAACAGCACCACTCGTTGAATCTCTGAAATTTTGACAAACGTTTACAATGTTAATAAAAGGACAGGAAGAACACTTTTTATTTACACACATGCGCACGGGGATCATACATCTATAATTAAAATGTTAGTGTTTTTTGTAAGTAACTTGCAAACTAACAAAGAAGATTATCCTTAATTCTATATTACATTCAAACTTATAACATTTGTCATTGCCAAACTGAATGTGACTAATTTCTTTGCTAGTTGCATCTTTAGTTTTTTTTTTCTTTTTAGATACGTACCTACTTAATTGTCACATTGTTCTTTTCTTTGTAACTCTTTACTTGTTTATTTATTCTGCAGTAGTTTTATGCAAAAACGTGACAATAAAAAAATCGAATTTGTGGCCGGTTACAAACAACATACATATTGTTTAAATATCACAACAATATGTAGGTTCTTTACTCACTTTCGAAAGTGTTTTTTGTTGATGGCCTCTTCTCTCCAGTTTTCCCCATATCAATGTTTCTTCTTTGTCTCCTGTCTTGTAGACAAAAAGTATTTTTATAAAAGGAAAACAAATAGTGTCCATCAAACAATTATTAGTGCGAGAAACGAAAATCACCAACGAAAAGATAGATTATTTCTTTATTTCAAAATTATGTTATTGCATCGTATATGGACAAACACAATGCTATGCATATGCAATCATTAAATTAGAACCGTGGTAACCATCCCAATTTATTGTGCCTGACATTACCGTATCTGAAAATTTGGACAGTATCACTATGGAAGCGAGAGGTATTTTCAGTGGGTTTTAAAAATCATTAAGGATGTTAATTCACAGCTTCGCCGACGTAATTAATTATATGAACAAATGTCCCGGTAAGGAATGGTATATACCTAACATTCGCTGTTGGTTAGACGGGAGTACCAACCGCTGCACCACGGAAACCTGTCAGGAACATTCTCTTTTTAGTAACTCAGTGTTATATTTGCAGATAAATAACATCAAGATATTTAAAACAGAAAATTAACAGGTCTCCGTTCTCTGGTTAGCACGCCTGTTTAGTAAACGGGAGACACCAGGTTTGATTTCCTACTGGAAAATTTTTTCATATCATTATTTACGTTGGAAAATACCAAATTTTCATCAAGGATGTTATTTGATTTAATTCAGATAGTAAACTCTGGACATGAATTGAAAAAAAAATGGGATGGGATACACAAGTTTCGACTACTAGGCTTTTTTTCAAAAAATACATAAAGTTTCAAGATAATGTGAAACTATTTTAACGGAAACTTTAAAAATCTCACAAATCTATTTTAACCTTTGCAATAAGTTTTACAAAAATTGTTCCCCACCATTACATTGGAAAACAATTCACTGCGCTTCACCTTTTACAACGAGTGGATTATGCAACACTTAACAAAAGGCTTCTAAGGTTATACGAGGTTTAAAAAACTTATAATCCGCTTTAAGCCGTTACCACATATTAAAGAAATGTAATGCTGTGATCAATATGATCAATTTTTTTCTTTATCATCCTAAAAGGTGAACATTATCGAATGAACTATTCACGTAACATCCACCTAAGATTTTAATAAAACAGCATTTAGCGTAGGTGTAAACAGCATGTTGACATCTAAAGCAAACATCCGTTAGATGATAACATCGACACATCTTATCTAGAAGATTTAAGGGTACATTGGCTGATCGCCACCACAAAGGAAAATGAGCAACGTTTGCTTACAAGTAATAAAAGTGATTCGGCAAATATAAGAAAGATGCTGCGAAGCATTATTGGCCTATAAGAGATGACATAAACAATATAAAATAAGCTTTGTTTTACAAGAAAAGGATCAGCTTTGAGTAAAGAGTTCCTATCACTTACACACAAAGCACAACAAGGTATAGCGTATCTTGTAAGAACCTGGCAGTCTACAGCCCATTTTGGGAGAAGTTAGGAAATGATTTTAAAACACACAAAAATGAGAACTTTCTTGTGTTTATAGACTACTTTAGTAAATTTGCTGTAGTTAATAAATTACCAAATAAAACCGCATCGACTGGGATATCATGTCGCGATAGATGGCAACATGGACAACATATGCACTTAAAAAAGTTACGATAGCATATGGTCACTGGTGTAATAACAATAATAATACTTTATTACAATGGGGTAGCTTAACTCTGTGGTTAAGAAACTCTTTTATACTCTAGCGGCTTTGCTCTACTAAATACGATTTAGTGATTTGATGAATTAGTTGAATTGCTTAAATCTGGAACTAACACTTATTTCACGAGTCATTTTATTGTATAGCTTCTTCCCAATGCTCATGAATCTTTTATCGGTAATATGCAATTCACATCTGGAAATATGGAAATCACTTCTTCGTTGGGTTTCGTAGGGATGCATGTCCTTTACATCGGTATATTCATCCTTGTGATTATGGTGGTAGCAGACAGCTTCAAGAATGTATAAAGACGGAAGAGTTATGATACACAACGTTTGAAAAAGAGGTTTACATGACTCTATAGGTTTTAGTCCGCCTAATATTGTAATAAGTTGAGAGATGAGGATCTCTCAACTTATTACCCCGTAAATTAGCCGGAACTCAATTTCCGTATCGTATACCGATAGCAACGTGTGTAATGGTAGTTGATCCTTCAAGCTGCGTAGCAGAAACATCTTGGTATTTGATATTTTCACTAAATGAACAGATTATCAATTGCAATTAGAGTTGACATTTTGGAGGCTTTTGTATGACCTCCAATAAGAAACGAAAGTGAAATTATATCGGAGATTTAGAGGGGTCCATGGCTCCTCCCTGCCCCCTTCTGGCTACGCCCATGTCTGCGTGTATAATAAACATATTGTGTTCCTTGATAATCTTGTATCTTCAAAACGAAACGTCTTTTCAAAAATTATTCGTAAAATAACCCAAGGAATCACTTGCGTTTTTGTCATATTCCTTTTAGGCAGTCCGTATAACCACTTTTCAGGATTGTTATTGTGGCTTACAATTACCCGACAGATCAGCAACCTACACAGCATCCGTGTTTAAGAAGAAGACTATCACGCAGGCTGAATATTGCCTATTTTTAGATAATGTATCTGTTTAAATGTATACTTTGTTTTATTATACATAACATACATACTGTATTTTGTGCTACATACAGTCAGTCCCACTCGTATTCGTACACTACCAGTTGCTACAGAAAAACGTAAACAAATAGATTATTTTCAAAAACATTTATTAATTCTTATTAGAAAGAAAACAAAATGATATTGTAGTATTCTTTGAATTAATGTACATCTATCTCATAGTCTCTTAGTTATAAGTTATAAAATAAGTTCAAAAATATGTAAAAAATTCAAGTCATACTCGTATTCGTACAGTATTATGAACTAACATTAGCGCTAATGTAAGATAAATTCTAATATTTCGTGTGATTGCCTTTGTTTTTAATAACCTCATTAGTTTATCAGGCATTGATTTTACTAATTTCGTAGTGACGTCCGACGGAATACGGTGCCATTCTTGTTCTATTTTATTTTTAAGGTCGACTTTGTTGGTTATATGGTGTTTGCGAATCCGATTCTTTAAATCCGCCCACAAATTCTCAATTGGATTAATATCCGGTGATAGTGGAGGTATATCCATGATCTTAGGGCAATTGTAGAGAAGCCAAGTCCTGGTTAGCTCGGCTTTATGCTTTGGGTCGTTATCTTGATAAAAAATAAAACTATCCGTTATGCCCAAACGCGTCACACTTTCCTTCAAATTATTTTTGAAGATATCGATGTACATCATTTTGTCCATAATTCCATCAATAAAATGGAGATCCCCAACACCGGCCGAAGAAAAACACCCCCTCAACATTACCGATCCACCACCATATTTTACAGATGCCTCTAAATGTCTCTTCTCCAGGCTAGTATTGGGTTTCTGCCATACCATTTGTCAGCCATCTGACTGAAATATATTAATTTTGGTTTCATCAGTGAATAAGACGCATTCCCAGAAGTCCTGGGATTCGTTTATAAACTTTCGGGCGAAGTTTAATCGTTTGCGTCTAACTTCACTGATAAAGGATTTCAATCGGGCTACACAGCTTTTGTATCCATGGTTTCTTATTGCTCTCCGAATTGTTTCGGGACTAACTATCTTTCCCGTTTCATTTCCTAGTTGCGCTGCTAATTTAGGGGCGGACATTTTTGGATTTAGTGTTACTTTTCTTAAAACTTGACGCTCCTCGCGTTGGGTTAAAATTTTTCTGTTCAGATTTCTTGGTCTGTTATGAATTCTATTTTCGGCTTTAAACCTTTTTAATATGTACTGAATTGTGGACCGATTTCTATTAACAAGTTCACAAATTTCACTTAAACTGTTACCTTTCTCGTAATGAAAAATAATTAATTTTCGAGTTTCGATCGATGTTTCCGTTTCCTTTCTGCCCATTGTAACGGATGACTGGATTAATACTGATGCATTTTATTATATTTCGTTCGTATGCACACATGATCGGTAATTCCCCTATTTCATTAGTATTCGACTAATAAAAATGTGTTTATGCTCTTGAATTATTAAGAAAGCGGCAGTTGTACGAATACGAGTGTGCGATGAATTTGTACATTTTACTATTCTTTATTCATCTTAGTTTGGGAAACAGTGAAATAAAGGACTGTATTTAGTACGTAGGATAATGCACCTCACATTGGTTAGCTTGCAATAGAAATTAATACATTTTACTGTAACATTGTTTTTCAACATTTCCATCTATTAACTATCAGTGTACGAATACGAGTGGGACTGACTGTATATGACGTCTTTACCGTTGGTACATAATATGATAAAATTAGATTAGAGTACTACATTAGAATATTAAAGAAGGTTACTATATGAATAAACATTAGTAATTTGTAATGACAAATCATGTTTCTTCTGCTTACATAACTATTGTATATAATATATCAACAAATTGCTTGTAAACAATATAATCGTAATTATTATTACTGTTTTAATAATAAACATATTTAAGCAGTTCACAACAAAATATATATTTTATCGTTTATTCTTCAGAAAACATTCGCTTAAATTAATTTCTTATGGAATACGATAATTGAAGTATTTAGCTACACATATGGCTATAACGTAGCGGCGGATAATTCCAGACCAAGTTTGTCGAGACGGTCTGGCATCGTTATGAGATTATTTATTTATCAATGCAAGATGAAACGATTATTCTCAAAGGAAAAAGAAGAACAAGAATCTGAAATAGCGGAAGCTATTGTATATTGTAAAGTACTTTGTAATAAAATATAACTGGAGTAATCTACAGGTTTCTGGCTATAACAGTAATGCATTAGAAAACATTATTATCGCACAAATCCATGCCCAAAAATTGGTATCGTAAATTTAGCTGAGACAAACATTTTAACAGCGCTTTCGTTAAAAGAGTTTTAGTAGATTCAACAACAATTACTACATATTTGTTTAAACACACCTGCAACTAAGATAAAGAGTGTTTTACCAACAATAGACAAAATTAAATAATGCATGGTATGCAATTTACCAGGACATGTGCGCGGATATAGTGGAAAAATCCACAATTTTTTAAATTACTGGTAATCCATAGAACAATGCAAATGAAGCGACTGCGCCATTTCTTGTTCTTTCTAGCGGCCCTTGTTTCTTATTGGTAATTTTACTAATTTTCTGTATTATTCCTATATGTGTTACCACAAGTGAAAATTTGTGCGTAGTGTGGCCCATTGTAAAGGTGCTGCTAGATGATCTAGCATAATCAGACTTCATCAAGAAGGTTACCCCATCAGGCAAATAGACAAAAAATTAAATCCCGCCCCATCGACTATGAAATAGGTATACCACTTGCTGTTATCACGAAATGGGTGAAATGGAAGCGAGCAAACAAGAAACTGCACCGGAGATCACAAGAAAATTCAGTCATGGAAGGCAAAATCCGTGGAACGTCGACTATGGGACGATTGTGTAACGGCTCGTAAACCACGACAATCGCATAAAGAGTTGCAGTGGACAGAAGAATGAGAAAATATCGTATGGATTGACGAATCCACATTTTAAGTATCCGGTAAAAAATTGATTGTGAGATGATTGGCGAGAGAATGCTTCCGCCGTGTATAGTGCCAACATTGATACACATGAGGGGTTTAATTATGGTGTAAGGTTGTTGTTGTTTTTCTGGAATATGGGTGCTGCATAAATTTGAAGGAATAATGCCGAAAAACAACACCGTGAAATTCAACAAACTCATGTCTTTTCTTCTGGTTTTTATGCAGGTCAATAATCAAAGCACATTGCCCATTGTTTGTATGAGTCAATATTTAAATTTATTTTTATTATTATTTATTTATTATTTAAACCAAGTAAATTATGAGGTGGCCACCGCAGAGTCCTAACCTCAACCTTATCGACTTATTATACGATAACCGGCCCTACAAGATTCACTCCAAGAAGAATGAATTAGATGGAGGATTACTTTGCAGAAATTAATTGAATTATCAACGCTTTTTATATAAAAACATAAGCACGTATTGGAAGTTTTTATTCCTCATGATAATAAATTTATGTTCCTAATTTCAATGAAGCGGTACTTTTAATTTTCGAACGTTGTCCACTTGGTCATACTTTCATGGCCGATAGTGTACATTAAAGCTCAGGGTAAAAGTATAAGAAAATGTAATCTACAGATGTCAAAGAAACATTATTAAAATTTATGCGTATAAGAAAATAGAATGTGTAATGATAGTGTCATGATCTGATCATGATAGCCAAACCTCGTTCGCGGAAAAGCACCAATAACGGAATTTTTAACCGCTGTGCTCCCATGTTCATTAAAAGTCATGATCACGTAAACTCACATCATCTATAACATAAATATTCACCGAGTAGAGTCTTATGCATCTATGAAATCACCACATAACCATCTTTGTCTTTAATGGTCAGTAACCTTAACACTTGAAATTTTAAAATTGTTTCAGGAGTCGTCATACAACGAACGACGCGATTCAGCGGAACGGAACGGCTATGGATCAGCAAAGCGAAACGGTTATGGATCAGCAAAGCGGAACAGAAATGGGATATATAACGAGAAGCAAGAGACAACAACACCAGTCTTCAGAAATCTTCTGAAGAAGCTGACAGCATGGTCAGCGAAACGTCAAGTAAAATATTAACTACGCGACATTATCCGAAAGACATTTCTACTATGGATTACGGTTGTGAAAGCCTACAGTCAACTAATAGTAAGGTTTAATTCGTAGTTAAAAAAAATTAAATTCTTGCATTTCAAGTCGTGCAATGTGCAATGAACTAAAATTTAAATCTAACACAGTGCTGGTGAAAATCTCAATACATAGCAAAAAGGATGTCATAATACAGATATTAAGTGTTATATTATAAACTATTTCATAATTCATTTAACTTGTTTGGTTCTCCTAAAATTGTTTGAGTTGGTATAGCACTGAATAGCAAAATTCTTAATTTTTATTGGATAAATTTACTTAATGTTTATTAAATATCAAAACAGCATATTCTTTTACTATATATTTCAAAAATTATTCCAATATTTCATTCAATCTTACTCTATAACGATGGCCTTGTTTTCTAGATAAACGAGAACTTCTCCCATCAAGAGTATTCTCTGTGAAACGGCTAAATAACATTTTCTTCCATTTTCTTCGCATTCCAAATCCTCATTTTTAATATACAAACATGCACATAATAAATTCAATTGTATCTCTGTCATAATTTCGAAAGTTCTAATCCGAAATTTCGAATTAAATATCATTCATCCAAGAAAAAGTTCAGTGGTAAAACTCCACGTTCAAAAGTTGCCTCTAATGTCAAAGGTCTATAATCATAGAGTCAGTCTTTTAATTGAGGCTTTTACTTTAATTTTGCTTTAATGTTTGATAGTTTAAAACCACGCGGGGTTTGGGTACATAAATACCTAAACAATTAAACGTCGCAATTTGAAGTTAGTTTTTCCAGTCAATTCACTTATGCATCAATTTCTTCAAATGTGTTAAAAATAAAATTGTGGCTCTATAAGAAACATGGACAAATAAATATACAAAAACCCAGATTATAATCTGAACCTACAATTTTGTCACACCTAGCACTTTTTAAATGATTTCATTGATACCAATAACTGTAGTAATTATTTGTAGTGGCGCAAAGAACATAAAATCTAAACTTGTACACTGAAAATGTTGAAATTGAAAGCTATATCGTTCTCTACAGGAGAGAGCAGTTAGTAATGCTCCACCTTCTACAAGGGTAGCGGGTTTCCACTGGTGGTGATTCACTGTAACTGCTCACTTCAGCAGCGGTCGATATAGCAATTCATTTTGAGATTTTCAATGATTTGTGCATCTTTTAATAGAACCTACATCTTTGTATATATACGACAATTTCAATTACGGCTACTACCTTTCATAGAGCCGTAGCTGATGAGCCGTAATATGACAAAACGCGCGTGTACGCATGATGGATGTTGGTTTCATATGGTTTCATTGTTATAAAGTTTCAACCCTAGATTCGTACTTCAATAGAACTGTCACGATCTACAGAAATTGTCCGAAAAAATCGTAAAAAACATCAATTCGTTGAATGAAACAGACGTGCGGTCCTATTTTTGGTTGAACTATTGCACTAAAGGCTCAAATATATGCATTTGCAGTATGAAGTTTGTGGTAGTCCATTTTACTTTTAATAAATTAATACTATAATCATATCATTTAATAGCCAATACAAAGTATAATTATAACAAATATTCACCCTCATAAAGTATATTTTCAACAGGCACGTTTGCTTGGTTCAGGTTCCCCTGCATTCTGTAAATAGGCATATTTTCTGAAGTCTTCGCTAAAAGGTTCTCACGTCTCGCATGGAAAGGTTAATATTTATTTACTTGCGTATTTACAATTCACACATGATCTCTCATAAAATCAACTATGAGTAAGTTAAATTTAATTGAGTTTATATAAGACAAGTAATTGTTTTCAATAACGCCTGTATTTATATTACATATTATATAAAAATTGTGTTAAACTTTACGTGTATACTCGCGGGTGATAAGTATAACGTTCTCATTTGCATAGCATATAAATTGAAGTGAAGTTATAAAAACGTGATAATCTCCAAAAACTCCATCTACAACCCAAATATAATGCGGCCTTAATCCTGCAGGGTCGAAGGTCCCCCATTAAATATTAAATTATAGCAATGTGTATCAATATCTTCTACTGTAAGACACAAATATTGCGATGAGTTTTCTGAAATATGTATTTGTTCTATGATTAATGAGTAGCTAACGCTTTTTAAATACCATATCATTAGAAATCGTATAGGCCCATGATCTAATTATAACCTAGCGTTGAGATATAGATGAATTATTATTTAATGAATTTGTTTTGAATTTAAGCCTCGTAGGAATTTACTGTCACAGAAATTGCAGATTACAACAAATGAAAACGCACAAATTTTCCAAATTTTAATGCTTTTATTTGCATATGTAGTATTTCTTGTGGTTATTATTCACATCAGTATACTGATGCATTTATATCTTCAAGCACTGGGTAGTACCATAGGTAAACGGAAACAAAAAATAGAAAGTATATTACTTCTCTAGTTATAACAATATATTGTTTAGTAGAGAAACATCGATATTTACTATCTTTTTTCAAATTTTTTCATGTAGGTAGATTTAAAGGTGTTAAGAATCTTGTTACTTTTTTTCAGTAGATTTATGTTCTCTATGTCTATATTGCGACTAAGATATACAAAATGGCGTAATAAAGCCCAACCAAAGACATTTTCAATTTTTAAATCCTTAATTTATGCTCTTTTTGCTCAAATTTTGATTGTATAATGAATAGGGAATGCGGGTTTAAGCTCAATTTGCTTAAATATATCTGGCAAATTGTTCTGCTACATTGTGATGGAAAAGTATTTTTGCAAATTTAAAGTGACTTGAATCTTTCTCCATCAGCGTAGTATTTTATAAAATTTCTGTTTTTAAATTTATTGTAAACACTGTTTATAACCGTTTTGTCTTGCATTACATATGAAATCTAGTTCGTGCTCAAAATTAGTCTTAGATAAAGGAAACAAAAACAACTTGAGAAATAAGCTATTAGAAGCTGGCTTTTTATAATCGATGGTGTGTGTGTGAGATATATATATCGAAGGGTAGAAATAGAAAGTCTTTTTCTTATAAAATTCTTATGATTGATCAAAACTGTAGCGCCGGTTTCACGCTTAGTAGCCTATTCTCAAATGAGAATTTATAGCAGTTAAAAAATTTGTCAAAAATGTGAAGTAATTAATTGCAAAATAAACTTACAAAGCGCATATTATGGAAGAACACCTTCGCAGTCGGAAACATGAGTAATTAAAGTTAATATTAAAGGGGATAGTCATAACAGATTGCAGTATTGTGTAGTTGCAGTAACTAAGAATGGAATAATTCCATTAGACTAGTTGCTGGGGTAATATCGGAACGAATACAAAATGCTTCGAATACAGTACAGATTCCATTTGGCAAAGCAGCAAAATACTTTGGAGTATGGTTCAATCAAAGACATACATGGAATTCTCACATCACTAACACCATCAACAAATCTACTATTGCCTTAGGCAGATGAAAAAAGTTGTGAGGAAAAACGCGGGGATCAAGCCCAAAATTGATGTGGTTGTACATGAGGGTAATCGGACCCATGACAACATAGGGATCGGTGGTATGGTGGTCGAAAACACTGCAAGCAGAAGCAACAGGGTGGCTAAGCGGCATACAAAGAATAGCTTGTGTCCCATAAAAACCACGCCAGCCTCTGCTCTGGAAGTTGTCCTAAACCTGGCACCGCTACATATATACATCCAAGGGGAGGCCAGGCTAACAAACTACAGACTAATGACTATAATTAAATCGCATGGTGCAAAGGCGGGGTCGATAACTAGCAGGCCCAAACGCTATCAGTCCCAAATACAGCTACGATAAGTGCTATAAAACGGTAATACCAGATAGAATAGAATGGAAGAGAAGCTCGCCAATAAAGGCCGAATCCATCTGGTGCACAGACGACTTAAAGACAGAGAATGGAGTTGGAGTCGGGATTTGTAGGAATAGACCTAAAATATCTAAATCTCTAAGCCAAATTCAAAGCGCCACAGTATTTCAAGCCGAAATAGTAGCAGTGTTGGGGTGCATTGAAGAATTAGTTCGGCAAGCAGATAGCTATCGGTCTATTGCTATCTATTCGGACAGTCAAGCAGCAATAAAAGCGCTAAATTCCACACAGGCGAATTCGAAACTGCATGATGCATTCAATAGGCTGGGAAACTAGGGCACGAAGGCCCTCGAGGAAACGAGGAAGGCCAAGCAGGTCATTGTATGCTCAAGAAGCACATGAATAATCTGGGCCTGACAGAGGACAGCATGTAGATTCTGGCAGGTGGAAGAAGAGATGTATGCTGTATAGCATTGGCAGGTGTACGGCTCTCAGAAAAGGTCGCAGTAGGGCAGATCAAGAGCCACCTCCGGTAGTAATCTAGTCTACTGTAACTATGATTTGTAAAGCTATCTCGTATACCAAAACAATGTCAATTATCGACACTTACTTCGTAGCTAGATGTCTTTTACTCAAAGACTCTTCTATGAGAGACTTAGGTGTCATTTTCGATTAAAAAATTACAACACCTGGTGTACACCAGCTTTGTTTCACTTGTCGATTTTCTTCTACGGCCATACTTTCTTTTCATTTCGCTTTTGTTCGGTGTAAATGAGAATATGCTTCTTTGATCTGGTTGCCTCTTTGCAATTCTGTTTGAACAAACGCAAAGAAGATGTACATTACAAAAAAGCTAATACCTACCCGGCGCAGTTTTAAACATAAAATTTTACTCGCAATACTTAATGCTGAACCTTTGAAAGCTCAACGAAAATAATCTGAGTCTAAATTCCTATTTAATAAAATAATGCCAACATTGCTCCTCATGATATTCATGGAGTCACTCATGGTAAGACTAATGTGATGAGAGAAAAACATTAGTCAACGAACGTGTTTCTGTCTATTCGGCGTCATTAACATTGCTCTGAGTGCTTCTCTATCTCACCTGCACCGCTATTTGTCTCTCGAGTTATATTACTATCCTTCAAAAAGTACCTTTTGGCGCTAACTAGTACCAATAGATACGCGATAAGAAGCGGGTACAGTTTCCAAACCAAATCTCGAGCAGTTTTTGGACTGCTGAACTCGACTTCTCTTCACATTGCTTTTGCCATAAGGAGCTACATTAGCCTTATTTTGGTTATTCTTCCTAGGCATTTTTTTTTAATAACCATGACATAAAATTAAGAACAAATAGAGAAAGAACAAATATCATTTGCAATGGTTACCGTTATTACAACAAAAAAATATCTTTTCTTCAGTAGTATAGATTTACTGCACTTTGTTTCGATAATTAATTCAATAACAAGTTACACAATTACTGCAATTATATGACATCATCTGTTGCATAAGTAACGATAAGTATATAGATATACATTAATGCTGCAACCAGAACGTTAATGGTGTAATTTTTCTCGGTGCTGCACAAAAACAATGTACACGGAGACGAGTTCTTTTGAAGGTTGAACTACCTCAGTTTTAAATAGATATATCTTAAGAGTTGCTCTAGGATCAAACGCATCTAAAGTTTCTAACATCTTGCACTAATGTGAGTATGTATGGTATTTTTATAGTTTTCTTCAGATAACGATTAAACGTTCAAACGTTTTAATAAAGACCAAAGCGATTACATTGGAAAACTTTGCGATAAACAAACGTGAGTTTTATAAATGTTATTCCAATCTTACTTATTATTATTATTATTATTACACAAATATGACAATATTAAATTACTAATTCATATATTAAAGTATTTATAGACTCGGAATTCTAGAGAAACAATTTCATAACTTTAAAATTTGTGACCTAATTCTTTTCTTCGCTATTCTTTTAAAATTTATCGAAATGTGTTTGTATCAAAATAGCATTTTACTGCTGGTTAAAACGGATCTTTCTAATCAGAGGCAATTTAATTTTTCTGTAGTATACGTTGAAAAGCACCTTGTGAATTCGAAAGAATACATAGTCGTTAAAATATGAAAAAAAATGACACTAAACAAGTACTAAATAATTACCACAAAACTATTCGTATTTACTAATTTTAGAATATTCTAGTTGTTTGTGACATTAGAATTATTATTTGCGTATTTGCAAACAATACAGTAAACAAGTGCATACACATGTATATGTCTGTTAAATAGATTTATTTTGAAATGTAAATGAAGGTCAAGTTGTTAGGTAGTTATTTAAAATATTTAATATGTTGTTAATTTTGCATTTAATCCAAACAATACAAAATAGGATTCTTCCATAAGTGTGTACAGAGGTTGCACAACCTAATGAGAAATCCGTGTTTGATCTTCTTACAATTTCTAAAATCCTGTTCATAAAATGTACCATGGTTCCTGTGTTCTTAAGAACCATTGGAAAGAAGCATGGGCGTATAAGATTATTTTAAAGCTTGTCGCAACATCAGGAATCTTTAGGGTGTAAATTGTGTATGTAAAGTCTATGACTTTTTTATTATTATCCCTTCGCCGTAAAGGGTGAAACACAGTTAATTGTACGGCAACTGCGAATGGTATCTCAGGAGTGTACCGAACTCAATAAGAAAATTTGATCTTAATGAGACTCGAACAACTCTGCACAGTCAAGCGCAGGCAATCTTACTACTGTACAATCGAGCTGACATATCACATAATTCAAAAAATGTCGACATTTTAGTTTGTTAGCATTATTATGGTATGTTGCTGTATGAAATACAAAAACCAAAAAAACATTCCGTAGAAAAATGCTTGAAGATCCTTCCTCAAGAAACGAAACGTGACATCCATCATGCTTGGATTACTACTGCGACCAAATAGTACAAAGACTCCTGTCATGACCAATGTTGACAATATAGCAGTAAACAATCCAATTGATATATGGAATCCTTTTTTACCAGTAACGTTGTGGTTACTGATTCAGACGATTCAGATGGTTATATAGGCATTTGTTCGCAGATTAGAAGTTTTATCACTATGTTTATTGCGCCGGTAACTGATAGTGATAATGAAATATATATATATATATATACAGTTAAAATATTCGTATAGTGCCTGTAGAAATATCTTGCAAGCGTATATCGAGTGTTTACTGTACTTAAAGTAGCAATTCTTCTTCGTGAAAGTGCAAAGATTATTATACTGATACCGCAACGCTGCATTTTCTCGACTATTTTTATCACCACTTGGATCGTGGAAGTAAAACTGGTAGTATATTTAATCATCTAAGTAAATTTAGTCGATCACTCTCAACCAATAACAAGGTTAAAATGGCAAACTTCCGCTTAAGAGGTGCGATCTGCGATTGGTTCTCATCTCATCTTGATGACAGGATCAGTATTAGAATATACCACAATAGGTGACCCAGTTGGTCCTCTATTTTTTTTTGTATATTTATTAATTATCGTCGAAGTTTATATGATAATGGCTAGTAAATGGAGTAAATTTTGAATCACCATTCTAAGGCATTTAGGATATCAACCGTTAGAGAAACAGCGGCATTTCGCAAAAATCTCAAATTATATCAATTGACATGAATTGGGTATCTAAAAATGTAATAATATACAACGCATTCCATTTAAGAAACCAAACTTGTATTGTGGGCTGCGGAAACTGATCATCCTGTATAATGGGCATAATTTTATGCCGTGTGACTCTAGTATACGAATACTTTTTCTTTAAATTGGACAGATAATGAATTACCTTCCACCCACGCACAAAATGGGCACATTATATTGCATTATTTTTCTTAAAAACTAGTATTTTCTATTAATTTAAAAAAGTAAAGTGCATTTTAGTATTAACTGGCGTTCACATAGCGCTGTGTAAAGTTAGCGTAGGAATTAGTCACTAGCTTGTATTGCTAACTGACACAATAATAATTTCTTCTGTAATCCACGGAATTGCACAGAAACCATATTTGGTATGTTATCATTTTCTGCAGTAATCATATCAATTCAAAAGCAAAAAATAATAGAAAGTATTGGAAAGAGCATTGCAATACAGCTTTTTGTACACATCCCATGTTATACGGTATCTCGAAAACCATGATAAATATCGAAATTCTGATAAGGCTGTTTATGATAATGGACTAATTTTCAATTGATGTCGACAATGCTAATTTTAATGCTCGGTAATAATACTAGTAACAGCAATAATAATAAAGAAAAAGTATAGTTAAATGATGCGTAACATAAGCATAAATAAATAATAAGAAACTGCGTATATTGGTAAAGTTTCTCTTCAGGCCTGCTAAACATTGAAGGATGTGGTTGCCTATGCATCAGAAAACATTGAAAATATTTAGTGCATGGCCTCTTGAATGCTCTACGAAAACATTCTAACATGATATATAATATTAATTTTTCTAGATTTCAACTCTTGTGTAGTTCAAAATACTTTAGCAGGTAATTAAATAAAAAGAATACAGTATTTCATAGTCTCATAATTACAAACATAAAAATTGAACTCGAGCAACTGAGAATATTGGATATAATAAATATGAAGAACTTGTATAAACTACGTTCATTATGTTGTCGTTTCAAACTTTCATAGATTATTTTAATTACTTACCAAAGAACCTTTTTTTCATAAATTTTGACTTACTTATAGCAACCGTAAAGATCACACCATACCACAGTGAAATTAAATGAATGATTTAAAAAACGGACAACAAATTAAAATATACAGAATATTCCATTTAAGAAAAATCAACTATGCGTTATAGCTCCATTTTTATGGCGTAGAATAGAAGAAATAACAACGGCAGTGAATTCACTTATATTACTTGAGATATAGCGAATTCTAAAAACAGTCAAAATATAATGTAAAGCTCCAACTTCTACTCATACTATACAATGGAAAAGTTCCTCTTGCTTGAAAATATATTTGGTGTAATCACCACAATTTATGACCGTGAAAGGGATGCTCGATAACATATTCTACCATTATACGAAGTGCATGTTTTGCCGATTCCAATGACGAATCAGGTTGAACTTTCACAGTCGTAGGGTTAAATTTAAATGTGATTGACATGTTGCGTAAAACTGTTGTCGATTTTAATAGACGTGATGTCATGCCTTTCAAAGCTTCGAACTCTGGTAATCACTGAAATAAATCCAAGAGCAAATCATTTATATTATTATTCGAAAAGTTTTTTAACAAGATCAGAAAACTGGTGTTTCTAGATAACCTTTGATGAAATCATGTGGTGAGACAACGGTGTTTTCTCGACTCTCGAGGAAACCAGTAGGCAACACGAACCCATTCTCATGAGACGAATAACCTCGAGTATGTTTAGTCGTTGCTAATTTCGTGAAGCGCAACTCGTTTCTGCAGGCTTACTCATTAGGATACATCTTTGAAACTACAATTTGATATTAATTCCCGTTAGCTTTCGTTCTTCTAAAAATAGCGTAACGCATGTTAAGTGAGACCCCTAAAACATTGGTTTTCATAATGTAGATGAACATTTCTTTACCAGAAGTATTTAACTTCTAACGAAATTATAAACGTAAATTTTTAATTCCATTAAAATTGGATTTAGAAAATGGATTTATTTATCTGTTTATAGAAACAGATCATAAGATCGTTGCTGTTGGGAGACAACTTTATCTCGTGACAGGAAGAGGGAGAATGCGATAGTATAAAAGGGACTGGAAACAGAAACAGGTAGAGGTGAGAGGGATTTTGGCAGTGAACGAGTGAACATACTGAACTCACTATACGTAGCGTTGATGACTGCCGTGTTCGACGTTGTAAAATGCAATATTACAATACATTATGAAACATTTTGTGCAACTGGACGTATTGTGCAGTACTTTGTTCATGAATGACAGTGTTTGATGATTTGGAAAATGTTTGTGCACAAAGGTGTTGACCTGCATTGCATAACATATCTCAATTGCCCATTACAATTAGATCGGTAAACCTTAGCCTGAGACACATTGCATTTCGGCAGCGTGTGATGGCAGCTAAATAATTTCTTTAACTATCCAATTGACAATTTGTCATACATATATACAGAGTACGTATGAACTTGTATGGATGAAAGTTTCTAATTAAAGACACCCTAATCACATATATTGTCGACATTCCTGCATGCATTTTATCATTTCTGTAGAAGTTGCATGCAAAAATGTCGACGTTATATGTGTGTCTTTAATTAGAAACTCTCATCCATACAAGCCCACACATTATTAATTTTATTATTGGGATAATTAAAATTCACCTAAAATTGTAGAGCAATTAGGAAGACATCAGAAACAAACATTAAATCTGCATAAGAGACGGCTCCAAATCACAATACTATTGATAAGGACATTTGCTGGATTTTCTACTATTTCAATGTTTATATTTTGTTTTAATAATATACATGACTCAGTTTAGTATAAATGTTTCGTCTTCCTTTAACAACTAGTACGTGCCAGAGAACATCAGAGAAAATTACTTGCGGAAACAACTAAATATGTGAAGGTTTTGTCTGCAAACATATTTAACACACAAATGTAATTAACTGGAATGGAGAAGTTTTAATCAAGTTCACCACTATTTTTTGCGCAATACTTTTAAAAGAATTTAGTAAATTTAAAATTCCTATGAGGATGACTGTTTTAGCTGCACCTTTGTAACAGTTACAAGTGTACGTTAATCACCCATAACACGACGACTTTTGTTATTAATGGAGAGGACAGTGTATTTGATTAATAAGCAGAAACCGAAGTATAGCTTTACTGGTTTTCGATGCAATTTTCGTCTTTTCATTGATGCAGTATATTCCTTGAAATTTCAAACTTTTACTAAATCATGAATTGACGCAATTTGTAAAATTTTAAATATTATGAATTCCTTAAAGATGAAATCGCAAAGCTATAGGGCTGCAAGATGGATACATAAAAATGACTAAATTGAAATCTGTCCCAAAAACAGAATGGCCACTAATAGGTGGCTGTGAAACAAAACACAAATGTCAAATATGCTAGTTCTTTTGTTGTGTGAAGCGTTTTTAAGTCAAGTCATCGTTTCCAAGTTTCTTCAAAATCCAAATATGTCATAAAAACAGCTATCAAAATCCTCAAAGGTACGATTCAACATGTTATTACTGAATTTAAGGCAACCGTCTACTGTTCGTAGAAAACTTGGATCGGGAGGAAAAAGGTAACCTTCGGCAAAAAAATTGGGAAGGAAATTAAAAAAACTTTCGAAAAAAAATTATTTTGAATATCCAGCTCCTCTATTGTAATATGTAAATAGACGTCGGATCCCAGAACTTATTTTTTCCAAATCACGGTTTTTTTCATCTCAAATTTCAGCTGTTGTTACTAGGCTTGCTAGTGTAGAGGTGTCAATTCGATTAGTTAAATGCGCTGTAGTAATCACCGATACACCCTAAAAGCTCTTATCTAAATTGTATTCAAAAGCATCTAACTTTTTCCATTATGTATCTTTGGTTGTATCACTCGACAATTCCATTCAGTTGTGGTATGTTATACTTTCGTCTTTCAATCTTACAATTAAATCTTGTTTCTACAATAGTAACGTAATGTTTATTTTATTCAAAACACAATTTTTATGTTATAACAAATAACATACACCAAAATGTGAAAAAGTGTTGATAAAGGTTACAAAATATTTCTTGCTTTACATCTGAAGACATCACCTCAAGGATTCTTTAGCCCTTTCTTCCTTCAGGCGACGGTTGCTAGGTTATTTTATATTGCTTGCCCTTCAAGCACACTTCACGTATCTGCCGATGAGGAAATTTAACAGAATGACCCCTACGCCTATGCCTTATGTCACTTTGAGGATTTGCTAAATTTATTTCATCTTGTTTTAGTGAGATTTGTTATGTACAAATTACTAAACAAAACTCCCTTCACTACTTTACTTAATACTTTCCCGATACTAAATGTAATGGTTAAGCCGCGCTTTTATAACTTCCTTATCGATAGCAAATTATTAGATTAGTTTTTACATTCCAACACATCTTATTCGTATTAAATGCGAACTTCCTAGTCCAAATTCGTTTTGTTCTGCAACTTTAACTTAGTAGTTACCTTGCTTCACATTAACTAAATACTAGCCTATCTGTGAACAACAAATACATTGACACAGAATCAGTTTGGATCATTCATCATCCATTACCAATAAAGCTTATTTGCTCAATATGTGTGCAAACCTGTTTTTTGTTTCATTTAACTGGAAGCAGTTTACCTTTTTGGGGCCTTCTACACTAAACTGGAAATTGTTCTGTTATTGCTTTCTTGCTTCCGTACCTTTTCCCCTTTCAATAAATTTCTTCTTCTATCCTACAAAAGCCTGTTGCGTTGTCTTTCGACATAACTTTCTTTCTTCGTACTTCCTCCATTAAAAGTCTACTTTTTACAAATTCAACGTTAATTTTAGTCTCATCCTAACAAAATAGATTATGGCTGTCGTAACTGCCTGTCGGTATGGCCGATAATAACTACACTACCTCTGCTTCCTGTATAGACTCTCCATAATTTTCTAATTCATAAAAATATAGTAATTCTTGTTGTTTAATTCACGAGTAAACAAAATAAAATAAAGAAGTGATATTTAATTTTTAATTTATTTAATTTAATAATTTTTCTTTATATTTCATATTACAATTTATTAGCCAATAAACCGCTTTATATTATATATACATATATAATAAAAGTAAGCTTTTAAAAGGGGAAAGAAATTTTTGTTTTCTTTGTAACTGCAATGCCAGACTTATGAAATGTTCCTCTTGGGGTTTCCAGCAGTTTTCTTCGCGTTGACCATTTCTGGCCTTGACATCCTTTTATTTAAAAGCTTCTTTAGCATTCCCCGTTGGTCGTTCCTTCCCGGTGACATCCAATGCGTCGTTTTGCTCCATTAACTCCATGCGAAATTCCCTGTTTGAAAACCCCATCGAACGGTTTTACTTTCGCATATTGATGTATTGACCACATCACATTTTTGTTTTAACCACTGTGTGAACCACATTTCCCATCTGCAGCACTGGCCGTCAAACTGAATTCATAACCTGTTGTTATGTTCAATGGGAAATAAATAAGTACTCCTACCAATGGCGGCTTTATTTAGTCTCTGGAAAAAACACAGTATCGAGTGAATACAATAATTATACTCATTTATGGCTTTTACTCCCCAGTGCATATTAACTTATAAAAGGAACATTTAATAAGTTGACAACAAACAAAAACTTATACATTTGTACCCCAGAACTAGATTATGTTAAGTGTGAAAATTAAAAATATCAAACGATGCACCGCAAAATAGTAAGTAATTTAACATATTTATTTAAAATTTCATAAATTTGGATTTAACATAGTCTGACAATGGGACACATATATTCTTTGGCTTACTATGTCGGTTAAAATAAATGATCCTCATGATTAGAGCTGGTATTCTGCGCATACCGGCAGGATTGAGTCGAGCAACTCGTTTTCCTGTACATATCAAACTGCTGAATGAGCGAAGTTAATATTAGCGGAGACTGCCGATCGGCGATGCATGAGTCTGCAGTTAGTTTTATTTAGATTTGCGTTGTGTAGTTGTCGGTGTGAGAGATTGTTTGATAGTCATTGAAGGGGTGAGTGTAAGAACAAAAAGAATGTTTGAAAAATTTCAGATGTCTATTTATGGTTGTTACGACTCCATTCTGATAATGTGTGTGCCAAGTCATATACACACTGACAGAAAGACGGTTATATTGATTCAACAAAATGTTTGTAACATTAACAAGTGGTCTTGTTTGTGTACGGCGAAACAATTTTTTTTATTCTTTTAACAAAACTTAATGCATGCACTCTGATAAAGCAACAACAAAAAAACAGTTGCGTTATCAAAAAAGGTCAAAATCAAATTTACCGTAACCGAATTGAAATTGCTAAACTGATTAATCTAGTTGTAAACACCTCAATAAAAAAGTTTCTGTTGATTTAACATGCTACCTTTTTTGTGTGTAGAAATAGTTTTGTGTGGTTGAAAATGTTCTTTTTTTGATTTTGGAGCTGCCTAAAAACTGTAAACTTTACACGTTTGGTGACCTTTTTTTTAGTTTTATTTCAGATTCAATTAAAAAAACGCAAATAAAAATTCTTAAAACAACAACTCTTTAATTTTAAAAACTCTGTTCGGTGGCGTTAAAAAGTCACAGCGCCCAGTATTCGTCTCTATCATTTGTTTCTGTTGTTTGACTTTCATCAGCTTCTGCAGCAGCTAATTTTTGGTAATGGTGACTGTGTAGACAGCTCCATTACACTCTTTTGCTATTCTATTTGAGAGGTAGAGGTATCGGAAATAGTGGCTTTGTTGATTTTTTAAATCAAATAATTCGGATATGGACTCACTTGCCATTTCAGAATACGCAGCACTTTCTTTTTGTTTTTCTCTAAATTCTATAATTTTGTATCTTATATTACTATTATTGAAAAAGTGGGCAAATTTATCTTTATAGTTATCTGTATTTGTATAATTATCGTCCTTAACTAAAATTTTCTTACTGGTATTTTGTATTATTGGTTTCCCTTCTACTGAACGGATGTCGGCAGTTTAGAGCAAGAACCAAACAGCTCCAGCAGCTGCTCTGTTCTTGCAGAAAAGTCAAGCAGCTCCAAATAAATAGCTAGCGCCCGTATTTTTAATAAGAGCTGCCTGGTTGTTGTACTAAACGATTGGGCTAATTTCTATGCGTCATATACAATGAAAAACTCAATTTTGACAAATAGTGGAGCTGCTTGGTTATTACACCTATCCCTTCAATTCTAAAACTTTCGACTTTGTTCTTTCAAAAAAATTTTAAACTAATTTCAAAACATTTTCCAATGAGGTAAGAAAAATAGGAAATATGAAACCAAAACAGATGCGAAACGGTAAAATAACGGAAGACTATCCACACAAACGATCACATTCCGTTGTGTACAGAATGTCATACGACGAGCTTATGCAGTATATAAGAAATTAAGCAGATTCAAAATTTGTAAATTATCCGGAACTAACGTGTACTTAATTTTCTTCAACGGATTGCCCTAATTTTTATGAAACATTTGAATTCAGTTATTAATTTGAGGTAAAATCGATGTGTTTTGATAGGTCTAAACATTGATTTTAATGTATTCAAAAGTTTAAAAGTTGACTAGGAACGTTCATCACCGTTTTAGAGTATATGTCTAAATTTGAAGTATCAAGTCTGGAGAATGTTGAGGTTCGAAGTATGGCCCATCATTTGTTATCAATTTTCCTTCAAAGATATGAGGACATTTCTTATATCGCGAGCCGGTGCACCATCTATTTGGTACCAAGTGGCAGCAGACTGCACAACTAGCAATGTATCAAGTTCTTAAAAAAAATATTAACGAATATGTCTATGTGTAGGCAAAGAATGCGGATATTTTAAATTGCGCAAAATACATTTTGCCGACTTTGTTGAAATGCCCTCTGTCTCACTAAATGGCGATGTTGGCTTCCCAAAAGTGACGATTGCGTCTACTAAAGCTTTGCTTCATCCGTCTATATAATTTTTTTGTGAAGTTTTCATCTTTCTGACAAGATGCACCCTCCAAAGAAAATCTTGTAGATTTGTTTGTACCTACCGGTGTGAAAAAAGGTCCCCGCTTATGTTTTTTTTTTAACATTCCTTGAATTAACATTCGTGAGATTTCTAACGTGGTTGCTACTTCTCGAAGAGACATATTGGTCTGTCCAGGCATCTTTCCCAAAAAAGAACGCACGTTCTACTTTAAATTCTTCCAGATTCTCCACAAATACCATAATAAATTCAAGTAAACCTAGTTTGTCAGTTTTGTCGCTTCCAAATGTAATATTTTCTTGCACGTTATAAAAAACTGTTGTAAAGAACTGTTGAACACATACGCTAAATCGGTGATGAACATTCATAGCCAACTTTCGAACTTCCGAATACAATAACATAAATCGCGAATAATTGCCCAAATACTAATTTTTAAGTTGAAGAATTTCATCATTTACAATAAGAATATATGGAATATTATAATACTGACACCTGTATGATACTTGTAGTAAAATGGAAATACTTTTCAATAACCCATAACAATCGCAATCAACACCGGAAGCTAATAGATATGCCGGTATTTTCCAAGTTAGCTTTCAAGAACGAAATAAGCTTGCAAATTCAGAAAAATTTGAATCCACTTAGTTCCTGATATGCAGATAACGTGTTCTTACTTTGTGATACCTCTTTCTAAGATGTACACGGCTCGCGCGAAAATTCTGCCGAAACTGTAAATGTTGTAACTTGAGGAGTGCCCTTTCGGTTTTTAGAAACAAAAATCCATCAACATTTTCTTTGCTAGCGAGATACCACCGTATTAGAAACCTTACGCAGGCGCAAGGTTCGCTCTAAGCAGACAGTTTTCAAGAATCGTAACTGATCGCAACATTAGTAACGTTGTACGCGCGGTTGCTCCAACTTGTTTTGAAGTGAACGTGGATTTAAAAAACTCTGCGGTTTAACTTCAGGCTACGAAAGTTCTGTTGTACATACATCCGCGTACGTATATAGTGAACCAGTAACCATGAATTTCTTCTGCATTGCTTCCTGCGCGATTCTTATAGCAACAGGTATGTGAGAATATAATAAAAGTGTTTTCTTTCGGTATTAAGAAGCGATCTCTTTAATTTTTAATTAGAAACGGTTACTGATTATGTAAGACAAAATGAATTATGTATAATTTTTGCTTAAATTGGATTGTTTCATTTCCAAAAGTTCCAAGCAATGTAGTACGTGCTGAAACAAGAAAAAGGAACGATTCCATATATATCCCGTTATGATTAGTCTGTTATACTTTTGTAACACGTTTAATTGGTATAAATCATGACATATTCCTAGCTTTTCATCCGTAAAATGATATAATTCTAATAGGTCCGTGCTATTCAATACGTTAGTCATCGGCTCGTCGCCTACGATGCGTTAAAGAGGGGAATATTTTTCAGTTATAATCAAATTAAAAGAGCGAAAAACGCGGAAGCGCCTGAACCGTTATTATTTCAGCCTATAAACGGTTTATACTGAATTTCATATTATTCGGAGTCCGTCGAAAATGGTGCCCGGTGTTTTACTGAAAAAAATATGTTTGTTTATACACACGCAATCTGTTGGAATATACTTCCTTCTTTAATGCCGAAATAAACGTGCATAATGCTAAATTCACAAGGAGCTTCCATTTCATGCATTTAACTTCGTTCAAAAGGCTGTTTTGTTGGCGGCCTAGAATATTTTACATGCATCTGCATAATTTGAACGGTTCATCAATTTTCCATTTAATTTAAATCGATTATATTACGTGCAGACACACCCGTATTATTTTACTTTTTACAGCATAGTTGCATCTGCATGCTCGGTGGTATATGACCATTTTGCATGTATGTACACATACATATCGCATTAGTACCCTAAGAGCTATATGAAGCACGTTGATATGATTCTTGGAAGCTGTAGTTGTGGACGGATAGGTATACATCTTTTTCACTTATGAATATCTTAAAATATAAATCGAGTTATTGTTAGTGGTTGCGACGTCTGCCGTGTATCACGGATATTTTTGTATGTTCGGCTAGGTTCGTAGTCTTGGCTGGCATTTGGAACGTACCATGTTTTGGGCAATTAATTTCAAATTTAAATACAAGTAAATGAATAAATGTCATCGATATATATATATATAAAGTAAGTTTGTATATCATTCCATGTGATAAAAATGCGCAAATATTTTCATCTTCTTTTAATTAACTTAATACTCTTACAGGATTAAAAATATATTAAATAATTTATAGCCAATGTAAATTGAATGTATTTTATACAATTATTCTTGAAATTTGTCAATTATTTACAACTAATTACTTTTTTCGCCACACTTTTTGCATGCGTTCGATCCAATTCTCGAAACTTTCTTTCCGGTCTGAAGGTGGGTATGGTTTTTGAAGGTTGCTACACCTTCTTGAGGGGTCGCTGTCCACGCATTTTTTGGCAAAATGAAATCGTTAGACAATAAATCAGGTGAATACGGGCAACGACGTTCTTTAGCATTAAACGAATGTAACGAGTGCAACAAATTTTATATCTAACTGCTCAATTAGAATGGAATATAATGCGGGCTTCAATATGCACAGGAATACGCTAAATCACATGCCTCTTCATTGATGTTGCGCACGGCATCGATGTTTTTTGTAACAAGAATCGGTTTTTGTTGACATTAACTAAATTCATCACTGGCGGAAGCACGGACCACGACAATACTCTGAAAACCAGCTGTAAACAGTTTTTTCTGATGGTGCTTCATTACCAAAAGTTTAACGAAGTAATTTGAAGTATTGTTGTTGTGTTAAGGCGTGTAACCGCTAAATTTATATTAGGAGGGAGCAGATCTGAGATGCTTTAAGACTAAGTGAAGCACAGATGTAACATTCATCAAAAAAAGAAAGGTCACCAGGTATTTTAAAGAAAAATACCAACTGTGGTTGTCTCAAAGAACCGTATCACAATTGATCAGAGACAAAAGAAAACAAATATCTAAACTGATATATTAAAATAAAATACTTAATAATAGGTGATAAACTGTAAAAGAATGTTAATGACAAAAAATACGATTCTTAGGTTTGGTGACCACAAATACTTGTTTTGGCTTCTTTGAGGTCTCAACCAATGTTGGTTATTTAGTTTTTCCAGGTGGTTAATTGGCTTCTCCAGGTAGTTTGAAACACGCTTGCGTAGTCATCATAAAATAAAGAAAAAGAAAAGAATAAAAGGTAGTAATTAAAAAAATAATAGTAAGGAAGTTAAATGATATCAGTAAATTCCAATTTAGTCTAAAGGACTATAATAAAAGCAATCTGAATTATTTAATTGATTTTGAAAATTGAACTTAATTGCAGTGCCTGAAAAAAGAAGTAGCACATTCGAATTTAAAGCACTAGAATTCATGGAAACATAGAAAGTGCAACAGGTGATCTTTCCAATGAAATTTAGAGATAATTAGGGAAATTATAATAAAACTCATACGTGGTTATTCGTACTCTAAGGCTTAGACTAACGATAATTAATGTTGAATTGAAACAACAAATTCTGAACAATAAAAATAATATTTTGAGAAATAAAGAGAGTAGATAATATTTGAGGGAAATACGATAGAAATTAAGATGAAATCTAGTGTTTTATCGTGGATGGCTTCAGATAGAAATATAAAACTTTTGCATAAAACGTGGTGGTTGGCAAAAAAATAATTAACATGAAAACCAAAGAAGTAAGAAATATTAGAAACAATACAATGTATTCTCAATAATATTTAAATTTAAATATTATTGAGAAATAAAATAAAATAATGGAGACCCTATCAAGGTTTAAGTCATGAAATCGCCGGTGTGCTTACTTTAAGAAACTAGGAAAACTAAAAAAGGGGGAAATGAGAGAACATTTGTAACAAAAGCTATGCAGAATATACAAATTCATATAGTGTCCACCAAAACTAACGATACAAAGATATCGTTACAGCCTTTACTAAAATCATAAAATATTACTATTAGGTGAAATCTCCTTTTTTCACATAATCGCTTCGTTTAAATTGTCACTGTAAATAAATGACCTCTTCCGATTTGTGTGCTGTCAGCGTTTCAACAATAACAAATGTAACATTTTACGAAGATAGGAATGTCAAATCTCATCTAGTGGTCGTTTGTAAAAACTTAAGACGCTACCTAAGTTTTTAACCAATTGATTTGTAGTTTACTAAAGAAGTATAATATTTGCGTAAAATGATTACCTGTATCTTCTGTTTATCAATGTAAACGATTTATTTATTCAAACATTTAAAGATGACATAAATTGAAAAATCCCATAAGTATAAGTAAAGTTCAACTTCTTATCAACGATCTCGCAGACAGTTTTTGTTTATTTGAAATTTATACATGACTGTTTGCATTAAAAACAAATTAAGTAAATATTTTATTCAAATGCAGCTGAAGCTAGAGTCGGCCAGAATCTAATCGTAATAGGATGAACTTCTAGTTCTAATGGAATGCACTTTGGCTTCATCCAAAAGGATTATTCAACAGAAAGAGAATTAGTTAGTATTTTAAACATTGTTACCTTTTGTGAAAGATATGGCCGCGAGAGTGATGCATTTTATCACTTCATCATTTTGACATCAAATTATAATACTAGAAAATACTAGCAAATTAGAATATTCTTACGTTTACCTGCAAATTGACCTGAATATAAAGTATTCGTTACGATGATAATATTGGTAACTGTTGTAGTAAGGTTCCATAGATGGTAAACTATGCAAATGTAGATGTTCTGCTGACCATTATATAGATTATTGTTATTATCTTGTAAATTAAATTTCAAGCAAAACAAGGAATATGAAATGAATGAAATGCATGCCAAATTGTTATCTATAAATTACATTAACTTAATAATAAATAATAATATTAGTTACAGAAGTATTGGCTGAAAACAGTAATTACCAAACAAACAGTATATTCACATCTGTTCGGAAATGAACGCCGTATCATCTTAATTGCAAATTAACGTTTAAGTATTTAGCTCGTGTTATGATATTCTCGTTATATCGGTGCACGATGGCCATTTTCTCATTGTTTTGTACCGTTTTGAGTTAAAACTAATTCAGAATAGTACGTACATCTTTGTAAAATTTCTCAAACAAAATACGTAGAGGAAATTAACGTAGTAGATCCCCACAACAAACATAGCTAGAAAACCATGACCGCAGGATGTGAATTAGAAACATCGGTTAGGTTAGCTTATTATGCAAATAACTCTCATAACTTATTTTTAATGCCTACTGATTACTCACTTGCTCATTGGTGTCCCGATTGGTTATTAAGTCACAGCTTATTCATTCATTCAATTCTATTACCATAAACATTACGCGGCTCGGTAAACGATATATTCTCAACCAAGTTTCTATCAAGACCTAGAAAAGTGATATGTTGTGGTTGTTGTCGTTCTGCAAGATACGAAGTTTTTTTAATGTTATTTGCTTAGCTCTGAAAACAACTGGTTGGAGAACAAATTAAATTTTATTCGCCAGGGACGCGGTCGGGATTGTAAAGTGAATGTTGTAATTTCTCAAACCCGTATTCATTGACTACTGCTTGAATATTCGTGTTTTCTGTCCCCTACAGTTGTCGTACAGAAGTAGAGTTTCTGAACATAACTGTTGGGTCTTTTTTCGTGTATAGCCGTTTTCAAATTCCTAATTGCGCCTTTGGAAAGATTCCTCGTTATTGTAGTCCTTTTGGACATATACCCAATATGAGAACCCCTTCCACGTCTCAGAAAACTATGGCCATCACTTTCCCAGAATAAAATTGTATCTTCTCCTTTTTGGGTGGTGGAGAGCCCTTATGCATGGATAATTTTATAGAAGAGGTCTTCATCTTGGGATAAAACAGTCAAATTTTGCTATGGACTGAGCAACCTGGGAATTCACTTGTTTCTCTAGCAATTTACTCGACGATCAGTCAATGCCAAATCTTAAGCTTTGTTGATGATTTCCTCAGTTCCTGCTTCCAAAGATCTTCCACTCTTTCACTGCTTGCACCAATATTTGACTTAGAAATAAGACGGACTATTTTCGTTACACACTGCTACCATTCTCACATAGATATTCTTCGAACTACTCCCTTCTTTCTACTGAAACTTCATGAAGCTTCTGTGCTCAAGATTCGGATATATAAATGAGAAATGTAAAACCTACTTACATAACACAAAATCCCCTCTCGTCTCTTTTACTCGCTATTGCTATATTTCGGTTGAATAAATAAAAATACTTAACATACCTCGTTTTCGTTCGTTGATGTACGACATTTTTCTGCTACATGAACATGATAATTGAATAGATCAAAATGGCATGGCTACCTTATTTAATATTTTCTTTGTCAACTAAAGCATTATATTGTTAACCATTGCTGAAATCAGAAAAAAAATGACTTCGATAAAAAATGAGGAAGCTAATGATGGGCAGAAAGAACCGAAACGTCATATAAAATTTTCAAGTATAGCATTGAATAGAAGATCGAAAGCGGCGTTAAGAAATTGGTTTTAGTCTTCCTCTGCAAGGCCAAATAAAATTGCTAAGAAAATGTGCATTTTTCGTTTTATTAAAAATCTCGAAAGTCATTTGTCACCGATCTAGTTTACTTTCTAACTCTAATAATAAGCGAGATTTCCGTGGTACGGATCAATGTAAATTGCGTGAGAAAAAATGCGGTAGTAATTAAAATTTATTTATATTAAAAAAATAGATGCATTGGAAATCAGGTAATATTAAAGTGAAAGAACGATTATAGGGATTTGGAATAGTGAAAAAGCAAATATAAAAACAGAAACTTCTGTTCTGTAAGTACTAATAATCTGGAAGTGTACGTTAAACATATAGAAGTTCTGATAAAATATCACAACATTCAAATATTAGTTGTATTTGCTAGTAGTAGCTTGTAAAGGGGCAAATACGTTCGAACTAAATTCAAATTAAATTTTTACACTGAAATGTTACAGCCCCAGTCTTATTTCATACTGTTTGTGTAGTTGAATTTTAATTTTGTTTAATTTGTTGATTTAGTATTATTTTCTTGGTTTAGAAATTAAAAGACTTAAAAGTCTTCGTCTTTTGGACCATCTCATTATTTTGATAATATTGTTATTACTATTATTTCCATAGATTTCTAATAACTTTGTAGTTATTAGAAATCTTGACAATTCAGGTAAATCTATTAATCGAAATTCACAATTATCTGGAAATTTTCAATCGTTTTCAAATATGTACTACAAATCAACTGCTTAAGTTAAATAAATAGAAATAAACGATGTAAGTACATACAAAGTTACGCAATTCGTATTCGTATTAATGAATTTAAAACAATATATATGTTTGTATTTTATTAACTTTAGAATCTTGAATAGGATTATTTAGTATGATACGACTATGTTATTTAAACGACTCTACGGAAAACAACTTCAATTTAAGAGATATTGCGTGCCATGAACATAATTTCGTAGTTAGGCAGTTAGGTTCTTCACGTAACTCTATAGATTGAAGCGTAACGGGATCGGTATGGGGAACTTCCTATATCAAAAATGTCATATAAGTACTGTTTAAAATATTCAATAGATATTCTCCTTTTCAAATTCAAATTGCAATAGATACTGTAATTGCTCCTATTATATTTTCGCATCCTCGAAGAAATAGTATACTTTTTCCTACCACTTGTATATACAGCTGCTCTGTAATAGATATTAACTAAAACACAATTAAATAGGCGCTTGACTGAAAAGGTGTTTCGAAATCTCGACTTTCTGAGAAAATACATACAACATTCAACTGTTTCTTTACCTGTGTTATTGACTGATTCTTTGTTATGTTCGTGTAATGGCAAGCAGCTTTTGTACAGTATGCATACCTGAGCCTACCTTTGTGTTCTCGCATTTAAAGCGATTGGAGTTTCATTTGGTCGGAGTATAGCAATTTTATATTCTGTACCAAGTAAATTATCTTCACTACATTATAATGCCATTATTGTCTTGACGTAACATATATTAATGGAGTTTTTTTTTTTATTTATTTAAAGCCTAGTAGTATTAGAGGAGTAGGGATCATTTGCCACAATTGCTGATATATTATTATATATCAGCTATATACTGCTGAATAATTTCTACAACTTAAAATCAAATAATTCAGGTTTTCTACTTTATAACCACAAATGCAAACTGGAGCTTGCGAGAAGGATGCTGTAATAATTAGAGTGGCGACGTTGCGTGCAGTTTGTCAGCGTAGTCGGCGAGTGTTAGTCAGCCAAGCGTCGATCAGGTATATGCAGTAGCGTAGATAAATTGAAAGTTATATTTTGTTAATCATCAAGTACGTTTTCAATACGATTGTAATAGGGATTAATACAATAACAAAATATACCAAAAATATAAAATATAAAATGAAATGCTTAGATATTTTAAGCTGAACGTCGCTACCATGCTCTTCACTCGGTTACTAAGCCAGTACTGTCATCGCTCCTTGCTTATCTCCAACGGGCGAGTTAGACACATGTGAGATTCAGCTTGCCGCCGAACGTGACTCCAAAGGAGTTAGAGCAATTAACGTTTGGACTTATAACTAGTCTGCATTATATTATATTACTATTGATTATTGAAGCTTTGTTGGCATAACTGCTACTATTAGTTTTTATTTGTCTGGTGCTGATAGTTTTGTAAATATAACATCTAAGTATCTGTTGCGTAAGCTTCTGCGTCAACACGGGTTGGAACTGGGTTGTTGTCGTAGCTTCTGTCGATGTTACCTATCGCTACCGATATCCACAGATCACTTGTCCTTAGTGATTCTTCAGCCCCTAATTTATACGGTCTCTCTAAAATTCACAAAATCCAATATCCCCTTACGTCCTATTGTCAGCACTATCAATAAGCCTACCTACAAATTATCGAAGTTCCTTTCTAACCTTCTAGAACCTTACGCTGGACACTACACAGCGACTTGTTTATTCAAAATTCCCAATATTCGTCAAACGACTAAAGAGTTGACGGTAGATCCGGTGATTTACTTGTCATCAGCTTTGATGTCGAATCCTTATTTACCAAACTTCCCATACCGGATACAGTACCACTATCAGACAGTTCTTCATCTCAAATGACTAACTAAATGATTTGGCTGACTTGGTCGAAGCTTGTTTTTCTTCTACTTATTTCCAGTTTCATGGTAAATACTACGAGCAAGTCTCAGGCCCAGCTATGGGATCTCCCCTGTCTCTTGTCGTTGCTAATATCTTTATGGAAGCGTTAAAACAACAAGTTCTATTATCTTACATTAAGCCAAAGTGTTGGTACAGGTACGGTGGTGACACCTTTGTCATCTAGTCTCATAGACACGAATCTCCTAACAATTTCTTATCGTTTCTGAATTCCCAACATGATTCCATATGCTTCGTCATAGATATCGAATCAGACGGTTCCCTTCTCTTTCTAGATGCTCTCGTACACCGGCTCGCTGACGGTGCGGTGGGACATTCCGTTTACCGAAAACCCACGCACACAGATAGATATTTCAATGGCTTCTCGCGCCATCATCCAGCCCAAAAACCTGAACCACATCACCAAAACTCTGATTCGCAATAATCTAATCCTAATTTCTGTAAGCAAGCGTATCTATCCTGTCACCGATCGCATCAGCAAGATCCTCTTCAGAAACAACATAAAAACCATCTTCATATTGTTAGACTACTTTCTCACCAACGATCGCAATCATTTGGAAGCTCTTGGTTTCTACCAGACTCCATGTTCGTGTGATAGCGTGTACATCGGTGTAATAAAGCGATCGGCCTGTATTTACGATACTGAGCACGAGCATTGTACGCGGTTGATGCGTCTAATAGAGTCTGTGCTAGCTGGTCATAGACCACCAAATCCAATTTAACACTACTTGCATCTTGTCTCGCAACCCTCACTATTATAATAAAAAATTCGTGAATCTACAGAAATGTTTAAACATCCTAATAGATTAAATCGAGACCATGCCTACCCCTTACAGCATACCTGGAAAACCGAATTAACTTCCCAGCGACTGCCACGGTTCATTGGTCCATAACCTTTTCGCTCCATTGACCAGAAACAAGCCCAATATAAACCCCTCCGTTATGAATAGTTCGCAGTGAGTGTGCAGGAGCAACTCTGAAGATGTCCCATAAAAGTGTAGACGAAACGTCGGCAGAAGCTATGAGTACGACGCGGTTCCAACCTGGAAACCAAGAATATAACACTTAAGTAGTTTAAATGTCATTTTTAGTTTATTTATATTTATTTATAAGTATTGCAGTTCTAAAATTATTAAGACAATTGTTTATAATTGCTTATAGTGCTGTTTGAATAAATTTGTTTGAAATCCTTAAAAGAAAAACTCGCTGTGTAAAATTCTTACATGATGGGCAAAAATGAACATTATTTTTAAAATCAGCACAAAAATTGTTTCAAGAACAGCTATTTTTAAGAAATTATTTCGAAAATGCAGACTGGTAAATCAGCCATATCGTTTCTGAATTTCAAAACTAAATCCCACATTTCATCTAGGTATGCATGCGTAATTTCTACAATTAATTTTGAATGATGTGTGTGTGACGCGCTGGTCAACACCAAATTAACACTTACTTGTTTAAATAATGCCTAAAGCAAGCGTCACTAATTTTGTAAATGATAAACAGCCTAATTATAGCATCTACGGCAGAATTGGTGAAGAAAATAAGTATGAATGAAACGGCTTACACTAAGCCGTTGCCGCGGGCTTGTTATTGGTGAATGAAACTCTAATGAGCTGAAGAAATACATACGTGTAGCGGCACGTAGGTACAGAATGAATTAACGTTCAAATTATATACATAATTATGTAAAATACATAAAAAATTAATTTGCAATTTATTCTGGAGTGAAGACTTATATTTCTCAGATTTTATTGTATGTACTAGATTTATTTCATTTTAAGTACACGTATTTTTAATCGATACACATATGTAGGGAAATCAGATATCCTTTGGTAGAATTGGGATTAGTTTAGCGGTAAATCTTATTGTACATATATTTTTGGTAACTTCAAAGGAGAACGTTTCTTCAAAGTAGTTAGTTAGAGATATAAATATCGCACTTATGGAACAATCTTACGAATTTTATAATTGGATGTTAAAATTTACCTCTTTTGAAACGGAGCTATTAAGGTAGTTAATTTTTTCATCCTGTTATTTCTGAGTTTTAAAAACAGGAGAGTGTGTATAATTGAAGCCCACATTTAGTGCTGAAAATAAGTAAAACAGAGCAATAGGTAGTTTAAGAGCAGTTTTACTCCAAGGGCATGCAGTACATGCCACCACAAATATATGTATTTCGGAATGAAAGTGGCAGAATTTTTCCAAATTAATTGAACTAAATTCAGGTTTTGTGGAAATCAGTGTCTTTCGGTAATTTTTAGTCAAATGGAAAGCGATAAATCAACTTTATCGAGTATGAGTATTAGAAATATTATGTTCATATGATACTTTCTGAAATTCCACTTTCTAACTACAACACGTGACTAAAACTCCGAAATACAAATAGAATTCTTGCGATAGACACTTTGAAATTGGAAGCACAACTAACACGGATTACTTCGACGACACTTAGACTCAAAGACAAAAACTAAATTTAGCGCTACCGCAGGCCTTTATTTCGGACCGCAGCAAATTTTGATAATCTTACTTTTCTAAAAATAACTTGATAGTGAAAGACGGGCACCTTTGTTCTAGAAGTATGATATGCAATACGATGCAGGAACGCAACTGAAGCACTGATTGTATGCTATTCTCTGGCGTTGTACGCCACAAATTTAAATTTTACCTACAAATAATACTAACATCGAAATCACACTGAAATATGCCTAAAATAATTATGAAGGTTTTTGTGGGGTAATATTACATTAAATTTGATGTTCTAGGAGGTGAAAAAAATGAATAAAGGTCAGTATAGAGTTCACCCACTACTCTTTCGTTAACTAGAGTGATAATATTCCCTTTACTCCCACATTCCAAAGATCATAGGATAGAAAAAGAATTTCCGCTTACAAAACCGAGCTTCCAGCCACAAGATGGAAGTTGATATTGTGCGAGCCACTATGCGTAATGTATGCATGGCACTAGTTATAGCTAACGTCGATGGTCATAAGTAGAGATGACTGATTAAGGCAGGTGAAATTATTACTTTTTTGCAGCGACAAGACAGACTCGTGCCTATTCGCCTCATAAGAAAGGGTTCGTGTTGCCTACTGGTTTCCCCGAGAGTCGAGAAAACACGAGTCTATCTAGTCGCTGCAAAAAAGTAATAATTTCACCTGCCTTTGTCATCTCTAGTCATAACAATAGTTATGTATTTTAGGAAGCTGCGTTACTCGTTAATTAAATCGAATAATTCAATTTCCAACTTCATAATTTATCACGTTGTTAAGTTGTGAATACATTAAAATATCTTTAGGTTTTCATTTACATTACTTCATCCTAAATAATTGTTCTTCCTTGTAAAATAGTTTTCCTCCAGATGTCATATTGATCATTATTATCAAATATCCTCTTGAAGTCATTGCAAAATAGTCCAACCTCATTTTAATTGCTATAAATGACACGATCGTTCTGGGTTGTCAGGACGTGCTCCTCATAGTGGTCCGCTAGGTGTCGTACATTCGAGAATGACCACAGATCAGAAGATCTGGTGTAGTCGCTAGTCACTCAACAAGTCATACACAGTAAGCTTTTACGATAATGGTAAGTCTAATAACTTATAACCTCGTTGTACCGCTCACCACGCATACAAAAAAATGCACAGGGCGAAACTGATCCTGCAATCTTGTTTTGTTTTTGCAAATGCATTTCAATCCACAATCAGTGCCACTCCGGAAACAAAGTTAAACTAAGCAATAGCCGCAAATTCTTTATTTGGTAATATTTCATTAACAATTTTAATTTTAGGTATGACTTTCCTTAAGACATATGACCACGAAGAACAGTTTCTGTTACAATTTACTTATTGCTTGTGCTAAGTACCATTTTATTTGAAATCGCATTAAATTAATTGTAAGGATATCTAAAATGTAGAACAAAAATTGACTTGTTAGTTTGAAAACTATGCATGATTCTCAAATCGAAATAAAACAAGAACTTGCGATAGTAATTGAAGTAGTGCGTGTCAATTCACATCTGGTTTCGAAAATATTTTTAACGGAATGGCTAGGATGTTTGAAAAGCTTGTTGGAGTTTATTGTAAGCTCTAATTTCAAGCACTTTAAATTAGTCTATTGAAAAACTGAAAGGAATTGTGGACGTATGCTTTCAATAAAACTATATTTTTTTGACATTTTGAGAGCATCTATAAGTCGTCCTTTTTAGACGATTTCTACGTCGATTGATGAACTATACAGTGAACACGTAAAGCTGGGAATAAGCTCCGCAAAAATTTAAGAAATCTATAAATTTTATTTTTCACTGCGTTGGTTTTTTTAACTAAAAATGCTTTATACTGGACGATACGTGTAGTCACACTGCTTTGTTATGTGAAACTCCCATTTCCCATTAAATTGTTTAAATTTGCAGAAGATTCAAAACATATAACATACAAACTAAATAAAGAAAATGTTTGATAAGTTACTTTATAGTCACTTTTGCTAGATAAACAGTAAACACTAGTCAAAAAAGATTAGTTGGGAGTTCAAGTATGATTCCTAAGATAAGTTTCTTGAGCTTTTATTAAATTTGTTTCAACCTTTACCCTGATTTATAAATTGGTAATTTGTAAATGAGCTTTATAAAGTGTCCTTAAATTAAAAACATGTTTATTCAACACTTTACAAGTATGTCCAACTAACATTGCAACTTAACAGAACACGCTAGCTTCAGTTCAATTATTTTCGTTAAATCAAATCAATATTTGTGCCGATTGTGCTCGAAAACATATTACTTTTTGAATAACCACAAAATTCCGTTTACACAACAGACGCAAATAGAGTTCCATAAAGACATCATTCTTTATTCAAGATAGCACATATTCAGATTTGCACAATCGATGTTTGTATTTAATTTTTGATTTTACGCTTGCATTTTTTTTGCTCTCGACCAACATTCCAAAATGGGTTGGTCAAATATTCATTTTATAGTTGATCCAATTCAAAAGGTTCAACTAATTGTATGCTATTATTACATATATGCTATTACCAAACAAAAGGTTGACTCAACCTCAGCGTAGAAGTCATAATTTCTATCCAGCTTTACGGCAACTACTAACATGAAATACAAATAGCAAAATTCTTAAGCAATATACCCTTATTGAAAAGTTAAATTTGTGACCAATCGTTAATATTCTCGATGAAGAATCTAACCCTAGAAAACGCGTTTATTAGAAACGTTTAGCATCAAAATTAACAAAATTTTAGAGCCGACATTGACAATATAGGAAGAATTTGTAGCCATTATTGTGTTAATATGTTATGTATATCTATACAGGTTAAAAATGTTGTTATTAATTATTTTTCGAATTTTAAATATTTGCAATTCTGCTTATTCGGCGTCAGTAGCGTAGTTCCGAGAGTAGCGACATAAACCGAGAACAGTACCCAGTTTATGTTGCTGCTTTCTAAACTGCAGGTATGCGTTTCTTGGCAGTAGAGGGCGCCAAGAAATGTCTAGCTTGTTGTTTTGTTGTGGCATTAACTGTGAGGCAAAAGCGGCACAAGGTACTGTTAAAATACCCTCGGAACCACGCTGATGACGCCGGGTAGGCAGAAACATGTCCGTGGGTAGTGTATTTTTTGTCTCCTTGTTCTGTTAGTATTAGTATATTGTTTGGATGAACTTATATCTATTCTGTAATCCATTTATTATTTCAATCTGTATGTTTATCGTTTTTACTGATTAAAATTACATTTAGGTTAACTCTCCAAAATCCTTTTCTTCTAAATCCCTTCTAAACATTATGCTTAGTTTTTCGACTTAATTGTTTAAGAGCTTTAAATAAATACGATGCTTTAATTATCGATTTAAAAAAAATGAATTTCTAGATACTTTTTTCGAAAAAATATCTATTGTAAAAATATATGTTTCTCTATGTGTTCACATGTTTATTCGTTGCTCAAGGAATGCCAACCAACCTGTTGTGGTTGGTGTAACGGCGATATTCTCTGACGTTATGGATTGACGTTGCGAATTTAGACTGCTGGATTCTACATAATGCGTGTTGTGTTTGAATTTTGTGTGTTTTTACAAAGAAAGATTTCCATGTTATAAATTATTGAAAATAACTGATTATTCCCCGCCAAGTAATGTTAATGCATTTTTTTTAATTAATTAATTAATTATATGATCCACGCTTACTTAACTTTCAATTTTTTTTATTAAGAATAACGAGTATTTGGTATGCATATATGACGATATCTACTTGATCCTTAGAAACGTTGATAACTCCGTTCATATTATTTTTCTTCGGTATTGTAACATATATTTATTTGTTACTAGGCTTTTTGTCAATAATAATTTATGAGCAGATTAATACTATTTTGAACAATTAATTTAAAGGAAACAATAGTAGGCGTTTATTTTTGCTTTCTGTTATTGATAAAATTTATGTTTTCCACTCTTTAAATGATCTTTATTCGAAAATCTGAGGTTAAAAATTTGTTGGTACCATTTAGATGATTAAATGACCTATCAAAATAAAAAAGAGTCGGGAGTGTTTATTTTTGAAAATTAAAATTGACTTGTCCGAGCGTTCCTTTGAAAAACAAATTGCTTCAAATTTAATATTGTTATATATTTTTCATACTTGGTACCATCTATTTTTCTGAGTGTACTTAATACAAAATTTAATAAAGTAGGGCTTTTAGTTGTACGAGCTAAATCAGTTTCCCATCAAGTTAATACAGATAAACAATATATATCAACAAAATTTCAAAGATAAGTACAGATTCCGTAATTTGCTAAAGAAAACATTAAATTTGGCGGTTAAAAAAGTCAAGCGATTGGTCTCTTGCATATTATTTGACATTATTTTTTAAATAAAAACAAATTGTGAATGAAATTTTACATATACTGAGTAACATATGATACAACATGGCGTATGACATTGTCCTTTATGTACTCGTATAAAGTAAAAAACTTATTTTTTAAAGTATTGAGGAGATCACAGTATTTTCTTAAATTAAAATAAAAAAATCTTATTGTATCATGAAAGATGTTTATCGGGGACAATTGAATAATTTAGGTTCCAGGCAACCTGTCCCAAACTAATCTCTACATTACACAAACTGCAGAAAAAAACTTATTCTTGGTGGTGTCTATTTTTGGAAATTTTTGATACATCGAATTATTTACCAAAAACAATTTTGTAATTATGGAAACCAAATAAATGTTTACTGATAAAAAGTTTGCGCGGAATATACATATTATCGAAGAAAATACACGTTCCGTTGGTAACAGATGCGGTTCATATCCTACAAAACTTCCAACATTGAACACATACCATTGTGAATTTGTAGAAACAGAAAGATTTTCCTGTTGGATGTACTTATTGTGTATCTTAATATTTATGAATGAGCATTCAGATATTGTTACTAACTATTTCTTATTAGCTCTGGCATAATATATAGTCGGGGTTTACAAATTTGAATGGTTACCGCATATGAATATTATCAATAATATAATTATCGAAATAACGCAGCCTTGAGAAAGTAAATATTTTATTTGGGTGCGATTCCATTCGCTACTTCGTTATCTGCGCCATTATTCGAAAGTCATTGTTAGTTGTTACTTATAACTGTGAAGTCTTGGAACGAAACGATACTTCTTAATCGTCTGGATTTGATAACCGAGGAGTTCGTGGAATTGGGCTAATTGTGTGTGTCTATTCTTATAATCTGACAGCGGTCCATAATATAAATACAAACACCGTTGAATTTGATAGTAGTGTTATATCTTCATCTTGAGGCCAAAACAAAAGAGAAGAAATCAATTATCTGACTGAAAAAAGTTGATTGATTATAATTCATAAAATCAATTTAATTCGATAATTTAAGGAAGTTATATGTTTTAATTTAGAAATGCTAAATAAATTACGATTAAAAATATATTTAGTATTAATTACAAATTTATCAGCACAAAATGGTTAGAAAATAGTAATAATTTGTTTATAATATTTAGAAAACAAAAGAAGAGAAATCAATTGTCTGACTTTAAAAAATTGATCGACAAAGGTAAATAGTAATAAATTATCTTTTTATCTATTAAAAAAGGAAAATTTTTTTAAGGATGTCATTAGAAATGCTAAGATATTAAGAATTAAAAATATATATTACTTATAAATTTATCAGCATGAAATAGTTCAAAATTAGAAGCAAGTAAGCAAGATATTCAAAGGTAATAGTTTGTGTTTAACATTTATAGAAACCAATACAGTGAAAGCCCTCAAGAGCGGCCCCCCACGGTTCCAGCTTTTTTATCCGTTTGTGGCGGCTGTCCGCTCATGAGGAATCTAAAACAAAATAGACAAAATAGTTCTTATTTTTAAAAGAAGTCAGATATTTTTTTTGCTTTTCATGGATCAGCGTAGGACTTAATAGGACCATTAGTATTTTTTTCTTGAATCTCATCTTCATTGGTTAGTCTATCACTAAACAGTTCTTCTGTAAGTACTTTTTCAGTCAAAGTCGTCACCCACTTTTCAAGTTTTATTTGATTAATAATGCCTTAAGTCTGTCTAGTTACCTGTTTGTTAGATAGATATTTATTAACTTTGATTTTTTGCTTTATTTCTACAGAGATCGCTGTACACAATTTTTCCTGTGAAAAAGATTTTTATTTGATTTAACAAATATCGACAAGAAGTACTTGTAGAACGAAATTTGTTCCTGTGATTCTGGTCCATTGTTCTTTACATTTTTAAAAGTTTTATTTTCCAATTGTAACCATAGTAATTTTTTAAAGGAGCTATCCGCTTTTAGAAATGTTATACATACACTATTACCTTTGGACATCTTTCTTAGTTGTTTCTATTTTTGTTACCGTTTTGGTGCTGATAAATTTGTATTTTTAATTATAATTTAATTAACATTTCTAAATTGAAACATTAAAAAAAAAACTCACTTTTTAGTAAATAAAAAAACAATTCATTATTATTTACCTTCGTCAAGATAATTGATTTCTTCTCTTTTGTTCTCTTTCTAACTAGAAACTTTGATAGTAAATATTTTGACACAGCGGATTTGCGTTTTACTTTCCCTTAACCACGAATCACACAGAGTCTACGTAGATGTAATATTAACGACCTGTTGCACCGAATATTTGCAGATATTTTTGGTCGATTGCTTTCTTGGTGTCCGGAAGTAGGAAATCTGTTGCCGACACCTGAGAGAACTTTAAACCAATTTCTTTCTTACTGATGTGCATACGATGTGGCTTCACGGGCAAGTGGAATGCAAATTGCGTAGGTATTCCCGATCTGCATTAAATTGATGATTGCGCTGATTGAAAATTCAAGGTGAAATACAAGAATACGTATTAGATGTTATTAAACTCACGTCTGTGCATTGCTACATCTAGATATTTCTAGATGTAACATCTACATATCACGGGACGTTAGTTTTAAGCAAAAGAGACTTTTGTTAGTACCGTAGGTAACCAAGTAAATGTTATGTAGATCAAAGCAACTTTTATTATATCAAAATTATTTTAGATTTTGCGGAAGGTAATTTGCCATTTTAATGAAATTACTTAGAGAAAGCAAAAATAGGAGTTGTTAACGAGATTTCCTTGGACAGACTTTTACCCATCAACTACACGGGTACATATTTAGTAAATAGTTT
>LR737395.1:2567825-2620836 GCA_902655005.2 Marronus borbonicus
ATCGTTGAATAGTACCCAATACAAAAGTAATTAATTACCAGATACGCAGGCTTTCGTGATCGTCAATTGCACTATTTTCTTGGATACCAGGGTGGAATCGCAACATTGTCATAAGTTTTGCCGACATGACTAAACTACTGTGGGACATCTTCAAGGCTTCCGTTGCTTTCTACTGCTACTGCATAGTGGTAATCACTGCGCAGTGGACGAAATGTCGGCGAGAGCTACGATAACAACGCGCTTGGAGACCAAGAATATAGTATAATTATCATTTTGTTTCCAATAAACTTACTTTCTATGTTTAAAACAAAACGGTGCATTTGATGATGGATTCTACTAGGGATGACTGGTAGAGCACCCTTCTAGCTCGACACATCTACCTGCTTGAACTTATTCCGTGGCTCTCGTAATGGTTTCCGTTCCTGCCGTAAGGATATCATATATCATTTGTTTCCGCAGTAGCCTAACCTTAGTTTCCCATTAGTTTAGGTCTTTATAACTCCGTCGTTTTTTGATCCTAACGAAAAGTTTGTAGTAACTGATTCTAAATTCCAATATCTCTCATAAGAAATTATAATGCCCAAGAATTCAATTTTAAAAATTGTTATTTTCTTTATAAACTCAAAAACCCGAAGGTCAATTGCTTTTCCGATTTCACCATTGTAATCGGCGGAAGAAATGCTACTAATCTGCAAATTTGAATGATAATGTAGCTTCAAAAATAAAGAAGTTACCAATGGCACCGAACTTACATCAGCCTGTGTAGCTCAACCACAACCATTGCCAGTTGATGTCACATTTTGATCACAGTGTCCTGATGAGTAGATAAAAAATTATTCATTCATTCGTAGGTTACAGCAAAAAGAAATGTGCGTCAAAAATAACTCATTTATGTATGTATCTATCTATAAATAGTTAGAAAAAACGATTTATTGGGAGTAATTAACAACATAATAACTTACGGCTACAACTAATATTTGTTAAACAATTGTTCCTAGCTATGGGTAGCTTTTGCTAAATTAACCAACATTACTTCTGCAGCAAAAAAAATTAATATAATGCTTTTTATTCTGAATTTTGAGATCTATAAAATTATGTTTTAGAAAGCGATGTTGCCATAAAACAACACTATTTTGTATCTAGCAACACTGAAAAGAAGTTATTTGCCAACCTTTCCGAGTTAGGTTATTTCCAGCAATTTTCTTTTTGGGGATCGTTTCAAATGAGAAAGTTACCATATATCAGGTTTTAAAAAAGTTACACTGTATGTACTAATTTATAAATTAGTTTTTATTTACAGGTCTTAGTTTAAATTTTATATTTTAGTTTTACCTATGTGAAAAATTTATTGACATGTAATTCGCAAATACGATAGAGCATAATTCGATTAACGGAGTCGGCTTGTCTAATATTATAAACGAAATCAACGAGTAAAGTGATGAATATGAGTTGACTTTGGATGTCATCTAACAAATATATAACCCAATTAAGTGAAATACGACGAGACATAAAATGAACGTCCAAAATAAGCCTGGACTAAAATTAACTGTGACGTTTTCGTTGAATAAATTCAGATCTGTAGATTATCAATTAAAAAAAACTAGAACATTGTCAGTTTCAGTTCGAAATATACGTATTTCCGGTTTAATTTTCAGTCTGAAGTTACAACGACGTACGTACATAGGTCGACATCTTTTTATGTTTATTATGGCGGACGGTATTATCCGCAGGATATATGTGAATTCCTAAAATTTTACACAGGTCTTGACAATAATTCTAGTTACTTCTATGTCATAGCGATTATTGGACTAAATATACAACAGCGCACGTTATTAGATGCGTATGTATAACGTATTGAATTTGGAATGCCAGAAAGATATTGAGGTCATGCCAAATATACATATTTCAATATACATGTTGTATGTATTATCGGTAACAACAGGTAAGTTAGCGTAAACAAAGTTGTACTAAAACTGTTAGTATGCCGTGTGTTTATTGTAAAGCTACCGTTTCGAACTATACATCTTTCTAGTGTTAGTAATAATAATTATACTAACGTAAAGGTAGGCCGCCTTTTTATATGTTTAAGGAAATAAATAGACCTTTCTTTCCGTTACTTCCGCGTCAGATGTTTTATATGTATTAAATGCTTCGCCTTTAACGTATTTTCATCTTCATTTTTATGCGTGGGATCTCCAATACAAACTAAATAAAGTGAAAGCGAGACTGCATTGTTGACATATATTGGGTAAAATAGCATTTTCATTACAGATTTACATTTCCGTAATTCCTGAAATTTGCATTTTTGTTTACATACAGTTGCAAGTTTGCAAGACGAAGCACTGTTCTCTCGATTTTCCCCTAGATTATTGTCGTGCACATACTGTACGCGGATGGTATAAGAATTACCCGTGTTTTCGAGACAGATGGCGCTTGCATCATCGACTGTGAGTACGATTCTTCAGTCGATGTCTGTCAAAATTTCGGAGGTATTCATCGAGTTATTTTGAGGTTTGTTGAAAGTGAGCAAGTTTATGAACTTGTTGAATCATAGAAAAAGAACAATACCGGTCAGTGATTCAATTTCTTTTTTTGGATGGGAAAACGTATGCGGTGATCAAAGAGAACTTGGGTGCAATTTATAAGGACCATGTATCTCCGACAACTACCATCAGATACAGGTTTAATTAGTTTAACTGTGGCCGAATATCCGCCTTTGATGAGGGGCGGTTTGGTCGTCCCATTGAGGTCACTACAGCCAATAAAGTTCACGATATCGTCTTAGCAGACCACCGGGTGAAGGTTATAGAGAGATTGCTAATATGGTAAACATTTCAATTGAACGTGTGCAAAACATACTTCACGAAAAATTAAGTATAAGAAGCTATCGGGGAGATGGGTGCCGCGTCTACTGATGATAGATCAAAAACGGAATAACGCCATAACTTCCAAGCAATGGTTGGATATGTTTAAGCACAATACGAGCGAATTTCTGCTGCGTTATATGACCGTAGAGGAGGCGTGAATACATCACTATACGGCAGAAAGCAAAAGGCGATGATCTTTTGGGATTCGCAAGGCATTGCTGTTTTTTCACCCACTCGGTACGTAAATAACTATTTTGCATGTCTAAACTTACACTGACTGAGTGTTGTTGTAGAAATATTTTATACTTATTTAGAAGTTGTGGGAAAAGACAAAATGAAATACAAAGAAGTAATTTTCGGTTTTCACCAGTATCGTCGTTGGCTGAACTTATATTAATATCCTTCTACCAGCCATGCTTCAAAGATAATAGGTCAGAAAAAGAAAGGAAAGAAAAAGTTTTCGAAATGGAGCTCTCAACCACTAAAGGAACCTCTGGTTCGGATAGGTGGATAAACTGAAGTCACTAGATGAAATGTGTGGGTGGCATTGATGACAGATAATCTTTCAGACGTCAGCTATTTTTAGCTGTTTTAGTTTCAAGTTTAGTTTCACTTTTGCTTTCTTTATGTGAACTAAGTAAATAGTACTTCATAAACAGCGTTTGTCACAATATTCATATTTGAGATCGTTTTAGGTAAAAAAGGTCGTATAATCATTAGCTTGATTTTTTATATTTATTGAGATAATTCGAATTCACGATTGCCTAAGCGTTGTAATCGCCTTGTCCTTTTATTTATCTAATCCTTTAAATTAAAGCCCTATGCTGTTTCATTCTTTCTTGGCAAGCAATTCTCTTAGTAACCAACGCTTAGGTAAAGCTCCTTAGATGCTTGGAAACGCCAGTTTCTTGTATAGCATTGAAAATTTCGGGAAAAGTGGTTGGAAAATATTTTATTTAGCTGCACCTTCATCAGCATTTCTGTTTTAATATTCCAAAACAAGTGCCATATCAACATACTCAGCTTTCATAAGCTTGAACAGCATAGTTTTCAAAATTAAACAATTATTGTTATGCGACTTCAATCTCCTTGAATCAAATGGTGGAATTCCGTATTAAATATTCGGCTTGTCTGGGTAAATATGGAGAACCTGACCAGTTTTCTTAAAAATAACCTCAAAAACATGTTTCGTGAGTGCTAGAAGGATATCGTGAAACACCCTGTAAAATTTCAAATAAGCATCTCAGCTTTCAAGATACTTTTTATTGGTTTTATAGCTGTTAAATTAATTGAATTCCACTCGGGAAATTATATTTATAGAATAAATGGAGTATAGGTTTTGCGGCGTGGAAGATTCCACGTTCCTTACTTTTAAAAGTCCACGTACTTAAGGGAATCATCATTGGATGGAGTTACGCATTATGGAAATAGCTTTGTTTTGAGGTCAAGAATTCAATTATAATTTTCACGCACGTTCTAGGGAAAGTATGGCAGAACAAATACAGCGCCACCCTCTTGCATATCTGACACGTGGATGTAAATTCTAAAAAAAACGGAGCCGAGTGTAGTGCGAGCAGCAAACAAAGCACGGATCAATAGAACAATATTTAGAGTAAGGACGCAGACGAGACGATATGGAAGAATCCAAAAGCTGTTATCTTAATGCAGAGGTGTCCTCGAATCGATCCTAATGATCACGTTCGAGCTACAATCGTTTCTCTTTCTTCGTTCCAGCTAGTGTGATATGTATAGATTGTATGGAGTAACTTCTAAAAGAAGACACGCTCTGTAAAATTTCAATCGGACTTGTAATTAAGTTTTGTTCCGATTAATCCTCCAGATTCAGGTTTACATTTTAGCTGTATTTAGAAGATATTGACTAACCTATTTGTGTTACACCATGGAAACTAATGGTGTACTATTAGATGACGCGAACATAAAAGAAAATAAATGAGGAAAACTTCATAAATAATACGGTACATTTCCTTTCCAGAGCATAGCTACGCATTAATTTCGTCTACATTTATAAAGCGCTACTTAGATAATTGATGGAAATAAGGTTAACGTCGGTATGAGGAGGCGAGAAGTATGCCACACCCAATAATAAATAGGTCTTTCGGTATTATTATTTTCCCGGAGTGCCTATATTTTTTAATTTCGTGACGAGGTGATATAAAAAATACTCCTTCATCCATTTCGCGTCAATTTATAATCATTATTTAGCGATTCTTACAAGAGACAAGAAAAATTTTCGGATATTTAATGTAGGAACTTGGAACAGAAGTTAATAAAGGCAGAACATTAATTTTACAAATCGTATTAAACACAGGAAGCGAAATTCTTTCTCTTGATGCTTTCACACACCAACTGGTTGGGAAAATGTGCAGAGTTAACTATAGAAGAGCACAATATTGTTCGGTAGACAATTAAATCTTACATCTGACGTTGTAGACGAGTTGTGCCATTTAAATTAAACAAGTTACTGCTGTTTTAAACTTAAAATTATTTAGTCTTAATTTTTGAATAATTTGTATACGTTAATAAATTTGTTAGAAGTACAACATAAAGCTTAATTAACTAGTAGACTCCAAAAAAAGGAAATTGTGAATTATTCAGCTATCTTATTGTTGTGGCAAATTCACTCCTCTTAAAAGTCCCACTAATTTAAAATATTATGGAGTTAAAAAATATTGCTTTCATTTTAAGTGTACTAAGCGAAGAATTAGGTAATGCAAGCTTTCTAACGATCTTATAAGTGTTAGACACTTCCAAATTTTGCTTTTGTAATATTTGTAAAGGATATTGATTTTGCTACTATAGTTAAGCTATTTTGCGCTCAGTTTGTTTAATTTACTTTGTCTTCGATTATCTTGTATTTAGATTATATAATTAACCATTATTTTATTACACATTTATCACCGTAGCCATTGGTGAGAAAATGCTAAAAATGTGCCACAAGTTGTTATTGCTCAATCTACGGCATACATTGAAACTAATGGATGGCAAATTTTTACAATAAAACCACTCTTTATTTTTATAAACTTCCAAAAACATCCTAAGAATGTTTGTATATTTCAATGTAAACAGAACACATCAGAAAATGCATAGAAACAATACCCAAAAAATATAATGCTAAGATAGCTTCGCTTCCTCATGGTATACATGTCCGTGTGTTAGTGTACTTTTTCTCTCCTTTTCTTGCGGTTGTCGTGAATTATTCCATCAATACCATGAGGAAGCGAAGCTATCTTAGCATTATATTTGTTGGTTATTGCTTCTAGGCATTTTCTGATGTGTTCTGTTTATATACATCATGGTAAGCCTGTCGGAATATTCACATGTGCGGTTTCCCAAAGCGCTACCAGCGTCGCCATCTCATGTTTAGCAGTCATGTGAACGCTCAAGGGATGGTTTGGGGAACAGTACCCGGTTTATGTCGCTGCTTCCTGAATGGCAGGCATGCGTTTCGTTGGGCTAGAGGGCGCCAAGAAATGTCGAGTTTGTCGTTTTGAAAGTTGTGGCATTAATTGTGAGGCAACAAAGATAGAAGGTAGAGATAAAAAAATACTCTCGAAACCACGCTGATGACGCCGAGTAGGTAGAAACATGTCTGTGTGTTAGTATACTTTTTCTCTCCTTTTGTTGCGGTCGCCGTGAATTATTCCATCAATACCACCATGAGGAAGCTAAGCTATCTTAGCATTATATTTTTTGGTTATATTTCAATGTGTTTAATTTATTATCTCAAAGTAACTTATACCTTGGAGGAAAGTTTTCATCGGCGCCGTTTTGTTTAAGAAGCATAGGAGAAGCTCTTGTTATCTTCTGTACACATTGGTAAAACTTAATAAACCCGCTTTTACAGATAATAGTGATTCATACTTGTCTTTACAAACGATACATAGCAGTGCTTTTTCCTGATTCTTTATTTGGTCTGTTTGTTTTTATAATTTGTTTAATGACAATAGGGCCAGTGTCTGTATACTACTTAGACTTATAAGATTTCATTGAAGGCATCTTTAAATGAAAATGAAAATACTAGGTAAAAGAAAAACTGGGAAATACGTGTTCGCCAAAGTGGTTCATACTTATTGTGGCTAAGGAATTTAGCAATGAAAAGTGTTGAAGAACAAAACACAAAACCTATAAGTACTAACGAGAATGAGAAAGAAGAATTACAGAAAATATCTTTGAATCTTTGAAAATTGAAAGTTGAAAGTTATATATAAATCCTGTATATTTTTTACATATATTGGATGGGACTGTATTCGTTTCGACAATGAATTGAATTATTAAATTCGACTACTTATACAAAGAACTTGTGAAAATGTATGCAAACTAAATTCGTATTCGTAACATAACAAGGTTGGCCTCATTCAACTAATCTTTTTCGTTGTAAACGAATGTACGTAGGTATGTATGTATATATCGATAAACCTATTTTGCCATTCACATTTCGCAAAGCAATACTCAGCTAAAATTATTTTCAAATATATATGTATCTACGTGTGTACACACAACTATCGCAACATCACTCTATACAAAAGAAAGTTGGTGTAATTCGTTCGCAAAACTATCCTAATGCATAAAACCTAATAGTTCCGACCTTGACATGGATGTAAAAATACTTCACTTATGTTTGGTGTCTGGAACATTAACGTAGGAATCGTTCGGGCGGAACAAAATATTTTTGTACACTGTACAGGATGTTCTATTTAAAATAATTGGGCATTTTGGTTTGGGATTCGTTTTTGATTTTTTCAACTTCGTTGTGATTATACGATTCAATGATTACTTGCATTTTAAGGCAATCGTGGTATGTAAGTTGACATTGTAAACAGCTGCCAGGTAGCATTTTACAAACATTTTCCGTTTATTCCACTAAAAGTGATTAAAAATCGCTTGGAAAAGGGTACCAAACAGTAATTATTTTTATAATTGAGATGATTCCTTCAATTGAAGGCAAAAAATCAGAGATCCAATTTTCTCACAAAATTGTATTCAAAAACAATGCTACCGGCTTCATGCTCAACAGTACATACCCAGACAAGAATTTTTAAGCAGGTTCAAGAATTACTCACTGTTTCTTCACCTGTTTTCTTAATTCTTGTTATTTATGTAGTATTGAGTCGACAAAAAGAGTTGACACTTTAGATGATTTAGATTAAATCTTGTTTTTGTCCTTGTCAGATATTATTTTATTTTATATCAAAAAAGTAAAATTTTATTCCTGATTAAATTAATTACTCCTTACACATTTTGAGCTGGTTTAATTGTTGCTTATTTAAGTAAACATTTGAGGCAATCGGCAACATAAAAATTTTTACCGTGCGTTCACGACCATAATTAAATGATCATCTGTCTTATTTTGATTAAATTGCTGTTACATTTATGCAAATAAATGTAATCTCCTTGGTATTTCACTTTTTCATGTTAATAGTGACAGATGTCAAAGCGGTTTTAATCACAAATTAATCTAACTGATGATTAAAGTGTCTAATTATAGAGGCGACATAAAATTGAGTTAATTAGAGATTAACGTGCGAATTACGGATTAAATGTTTAATAATTTTTTGGGGGGTAGGTGGTAGACTTATAGTGCCCAAAAGCACTATTCGCGGTTTTAGAAAGAGATGTCGTAGAAAGGAAAATGGGTTCTTCGCGTATCAAATGCCGTTGATGACGAATTTGAAGGAATAAACCATTTGATACAGCAGCAGATCCACGGAACTTAACATTTCCAATTTCCGGGAAGTGTCGATACTCCAAGAAATAAAAATTTGAAAAAACTTAGAAGTACGAAATCGATTTCTCAGTTACTTGAATAGTAGTAACATAGAATTGGTTTCGCATTAGAATATTTGCCCTACAATTTAAATTTTTGGACGAAAAAGTATTGTAATCTTGTAATAATGATAACGCCGATTTAATGAAACATAAACGCAAAAAGCTTGTAAGAGTGGTACATATTAACAAATAAATTGCTAGGATTAATACACGTGGATCTGGTGTGGAAATCTTGCTTCTCGATAGAAATTTCATATTTGACCAGGGTAACTTTCCAGTGCATACATCCAGGATTACTAACCAATGGTTTGGGTACAACAACATAACACGTTTACCATGGTGTTCGACAAGTTCAGACTTTAGTCCCATAGAAACTGTGTGGGAATATAACAATACAAGAATAGTAATTTCAGGCTTGAAAGCGTCAAGGAATTAAAAGATAAAATAGAGGAAATTTGGAATAATCTCACCAGGATTTATTTATTCCCTTATATCTTTTATGTTCAGGCGTTTACGAAAAGTATTATATAGTAATGGGGCTATTACAAAATATTAATTGAAGATACTTTATTCTTAATAATAATAATAACGTAGGCTGGAATCACTTAGAACTAAACATGTTCCGGGTTTGGTTTATTATTCAGTGCTACTTCATTACTTTGTAATTCTTCCCACTATTACAATCGGAAAGTTAGAGAGTCCATAGAGATCCTTAAGAATTCTCCCCCTAGGAATAGCAATAGAGATACAGGTTACACCCTCGCAAACATATGGAAACCCGTTATCTGTAATGACCGATCCTCAACTGACATTGACTGCGACACCCAGCGAATCAGCGACAGACCTCGCCCACCGCCGATATAAAAATGTGCTGATCCCCTCGTGTTCGCCGCAGTTGATTTTCGCTTCTTGCATAGTTTAAATCCTTGGTTACCGTGATCAATTGCTTTCCGGCCAGTTAGTTTCGCCTCTAGCATGGTACACGTTGAATTATCGTGCTAACTGTGACCTTTTCTTCTCCTGAAGAACGCCCATATGATTGGGGACGAAACGTCGAGTTTTTTATTATCTACTATGACCCGATGGAAACGCTGAACACGTCTAGTTTTAACTACACTTTATTCCTTTTTATATATGTTTAATAATATGATATTTATTTTAAATAAATGCGTTTGGCGAATTTCTTTTTACACTTTTTACACCTCGTCTTTTTCGTTCATGGGTATTTTTAACATACACTGAAAGAAAGGAATTGGTTCATCCGACAAACTACAAAGTGTTCATTTAACCAAAAATATATTAATTCAACACTTTAGCGAGTGTAACTTACCTTACAACTTAATAGGACCAACTACCTTTGGTTCAATTATTTTTGTTAAATCAAACCAATGTTTATGTTGGTTCTGCTTGGAAACATATTAGTCTTAGACCAACCACGAAATTCGCTTCACACACGCAAATAGAGTTCCATAAAGACATCCCTTCTTTATTTAAGACCACACCTACTCAGATTTGAACAATCGGCGTTTGTATTTATTTTACTTTTCGTTCTCAGCAATAGGTACTTATTTTTTTATACAGATGCGTTCATTTTTGATTCTACGCTTCATTTATTTTTTCTGCCCATTCTAGTGTAGGTTGGTTGAACATATCTTAAAGTTGATCCTATTGAAAAGATTCATCCAAAGTTATTTTAAATAGTTTGTTGAGTCAACCAATTTTTGGTTGGCACGACCAATTTTTTCTCTATAAAATGCCCTAGAATTTATAAATTGAAGGTTGTCATCTAGATGACAAGTGGTTGGATTATCAGTTTTGTTGTGGCTCATATACTTTATCGAACTTTAATGAATTAGTTAATGGTAATTAAAGTAAGTTTGCTCAGTTTTTCGCCTAATTTTCAGTTTTTTTTGTTGTAACTTTTAGTATGGCTTTCGCACGAGCCATGCAAAATATTCGGCAAATCTGATAATTATGACTTTGTCGAATAATTTGAATGTTACTATCTCCTCCGAAAGTTAGTCTCACTTTCGGTAACACTAGAAATGCAATTCAACCGTCGATAATGCCAAAACAGTTCACAAGAGCCGGCTTATTTTTCTAAAAATATAAACCATTGTTGTTCACAAGTTAATTAGAGAAGGGAAAGGTATGTACTTTGGTCCCCATTCTTAGTGTATTTAATTGTACTTGGAATTATTAAGCTTATTTCACTGGTTTTAAATCATTCGTTCAGACAACGACAAGTCTCGTATAAATGGAAAATTTTGCATATTCTCATTAAAGAAATGGCGACAAGAAATATAAATGACCAATCTGTGCGAACGAATGGTAAAACAGTTCATACTGTAATAAATAACTGTATTACATTTAATGACCAGCATACTATCCATTCTAGGTGACATGGCTACTGCCTTAATGTCACCTCTGGTAGTTAAGTAGAAAAAATTGTAAGAGTATTGCAAGCGATGTAGGGCATTAAATGAAAGTTAGTCCTAGCAACAGCTTCAGAAACTGAAAGTAGTGAACTAGTACAGGTGTACAAAATGTAAAATATTTTGACTTTATTTGTTAACAAATAATAATTGTTAATCTAAACACTTTTGGAGTTTTAACTCACGTCAATTTATCGTTTATTTTAAATTATACCGCACCAATTTTGCGTTGAATGTGTAAAGTTTGATATATAAAGATTTCGAAATCGAAGCATTGTAATTGATCTTCCCTTTACGTCACCACCAGCCCTCACCGTCCTTAAACAAGTTGGATACTGTTGGATAATGTTTTATGAAACCAAATAAGGGAATACAATGTTAATTTTTGGTAAGAAGATATACACTGCGGAACAAAAAGTTGACACCAAATGAAGAACTTTTCATTCTTAATATTTCAAAAAATTGTCACTGAAATAAAATTGCATTCTCGTAATATAAATTTTAGCCATATGTAAATTCATATCTCCGGTTTAGCAGATATAGGTAAAATCTTAAAATGCTGATAAGAGACAAGTAGCCTTATTTATGAAAATATCGATTAATATTGTAGTTAAAAGTTATTTAAAATTTCACATTGTGTTCAAATATTAATTTTCAAAGAAAATGCCATTAAAGCAGATTCTCTTTCTTGTTCCTTCTCAGGATATAACTGACTAGTACGCAAAGTAAATTTTGTCAAAAAACATCATTGTCTGTTTTGGTAAATATGGCACAGTTTAAACGAAATTTATAGGGCGCCAGCTTTTTAAAGCAAATTTGCATTTTATTTGAAATACATATTTTCCACTAAAAAAGAAGCATGCATTTTACAATACTTCCATTAAAGCTTAAAATATCTCTAATATCTGGTGTTTTCTTCACGAAATTTAATTTGCAATCCACTCACACGATGGTTGTGTTTTGAAAGAAAAAAAAGAGACAATCATCTTTTGAGAGCCATTTTCTTTGTGATATTTGTATGAGAATCTAAACAATAACAAGCAATATTTGTACAAATAAAGGTGTTTTTCTCTTATGAACATTTTAAAATTTCCTATTCCTGCTGTTATCTTAGTAACTATTAACGAAAGAAAAGTTGTTGCTTTTTAAAAATAATTTGCCGAATGCCGAATTATCGCAAAAATGAAAACTTGTGACAAGTGAAGCTTTTACAAGAAAATCCTCACATTCGTTCACATTTGCCTTTACCCTTGAATACCATATTTAGAGTTTAATTAGCTCATTTTTTTTTTATCCTACAAGTTTTGGAATTGTAAAATTGTACCTATTGTGTAAATAGGAAACTAAAGTTTTCTGTTGACATAATAGACCTCACAGAGCAAAATTATTTCCATATTTTGAGCGTGATCGATAAGTAGCGAACGAGACTACTACTTTACTTTAAATGGAACGTCCTGTATATTGTTACGTTTTCAGGCTCCCCATGAAGAATTGGACCAGTGTAGTATAGATATCACATGTTTATTTCTAACAAATTTTTCTCAATATGAATTACTCACAAAGAGTCAATATGGATTGTTTAAGATTTAGAGATGTTTATAATTTTGTCCTTCATCGCCGAAATTTGGATGCAGCTATTTGTTCAAAAAATTCGAAAGGCAAGTACATTTTACTCTAAATTTTTACAAGATTAAACTACATATTTGGCTCTATCTTGGCATTCTATTAGAACGCCTTTCAAATATACAGGGAGATCAGTATTATCCAACTTTTGCCAAACTCAAGCGCCAAAAACGTCGTTTTTGTATATGAGATTCTGATCTAGGGACATTCGACACACTGGGATAATGTGCTTAAAAAACAAATGCTGGCTTCGCGAATACTCTACGGCACACGGAAGAGATATTTATCGTTGACACAAAATACTTACCATCCCAAACCTGTACTTGTTGCAGTGTCTCTTATAAGGGCAGCAATTCCAAATCACTACGTTTGTTGTGAGGATGCTTACAGCTACTCCAGCAGGTAGGAAATAAATGAGTTTATGAAATGGAATAAAAATTTAAAAAGTAACATCAAGAAATATAAGTTAATTGAGTTGATTAATTGGAAGTGCACTTTGATTCGTGAGAATTTTATAGAAAAAACAGCAATTTTAATTTATAGACAACAGATACATAGACTTGAGTCATTCCCAGCTTTCGAAAATGACCGATTGTTGTTTTCGTTACGTGACAACTCATACTCATGCAGTCATGAAATGGAGTTATTCGCGCGAAAGGAATTTCCCCTATTTGAAAATTATCTTTCGATTCTTATACGTTTTGAATAAATATGAGACACCTGTTGAATGACATCTGTTGTTATACGGTTGTTTTTTTTTTATTATTATGACAATTTTTAGGAAGTTCGAAAGAAACGACGTATACGCAAGCAGTACGTGTTGGAATATTAACAACTACCTTGAATCGTACGTGAAATAATTCGTCTTAAAGTTGATGCTTTCGTATTGTATCTAGTTCCATTCAATCGATACGTAAAAAGTAGCGCCGAGATCTCAAGCTAATGTTGTTGGGCGTGATCGCTTAACAAAGCCGATTTACCAGAGGGAATTTTTATTTGTTTATGCACTGCAGTCGTTATTCATTATTCATGTGAAAGGTTTTATTAACCGGTTTCGAACGTGATTTCTGGATTTTCAAGTAGCACTTATACAGGGTTAATTTCCTCGCATTGAATTGCTGGACAAAGTTGTAGATACAATCAGATGTTTTCGATACTGTCATGAGTTAATTATTGTAAAAATGCCTACGATTGTTAAATTTTAAACATTGTTTAACAACGTTAACAGAGAAAAGCAGTTAAAGGATAAAATAAAAGAAAACTCTTAACTATTCCAACTTTCGGTTTAATTCAAACCTTCACCAGGACTACAACTTATAAAAGCCACCCACATAATTAGTGAGGATATAATAAATTTGCCATCTTTAAAAAAATCAGCCTATTAAGGTCGTGAAATTAAGTGTGAAAGTTGCGAAATTGATATTCGCAAATTGAAAGTTGTAAATGGAAGTGGAAATTGAAATTGGTAAGATAGTAAAGTTTTTTTTTTTGTAAATTTAATCAAAACGGAGGAGGAGGAAATGAAGGAAAATTGTGGATCAGGAATGAAGAATAAGGATGGAATTAAAATGGTAAAAGATAAACTACAGCATCTATCTACATAAAATAGAACAAAATAGAAATTCTAAGAATTGCAGAATAACCCAATATGACATTCATGCTTTGATTAGTTTCACAGAAAATTGCCAGCAGCGTTCTGCTTTTAAATTGCATCCATGTTAAATTAGGATGCTGTATTGAATTTTACCCCACCCTAATATTACTACAGATTATTTTTTCCAACAGTTCATTAAATAAAAACTCGTGTTTTGTCGACTCTCGGGGAAAGCAGTAGGCAACACGAACCCATTCTCATGAGACGAATAAACAGGAGCCTGTTTATTCGCTGCGACAAAGTAATAATTTCACCTGCCTGGTTATCTCTAGTTATTATGTGGTTACTTCTGTACCTTCCCATTTCAGTTACCATATACAAGGGTAGTCTGAAAAGTTTCAAGTCTCAATATGAAGATGGCGTTATTCATTAAAAATATTCTGGCGCATGAGTTGAAAGACACTTGAAAATTTCAGCCATATTGGACGTTCAATTGTTCTTTGACAGTCGTTTACGCCGATGTTAGTGTATCTATAAAAATGGAAAAAATCAAATATCAAGAATGTTTTGTTCCACGAGTACATACTTCAGTAGTCACTCTGGCAAGAATTCACGAATTGAGGTTAGAATTGATAGACCACCAAATCACCAAATCTAGTCCCCAGAGATACCTTTTGATCTTAGGCTCAAATTTTCGCTCCGAAACGTCAGTTTTGCAAACAAATATTCCAATTGCTATCTGGACAGACTACGGAGATGGGAACATCATGTTTGGCTGGAAGCTTGCCAAATTACCCAACGTCTTACATTGTTCACAATTGGGCGACATTGCAATTTTACATAACCATGCAGCAGCTAGGGCAGTAGTGTCCATATATATTAAATCATTAAGTGCAACGGATTGCCCAAAAATACCTATTCGCATATGTATCCGTACAGTATCAATTCTGTAAGATAGAGTGTGGAGAGGCGGAAATAAAAATATAGATTTTTATAGGTAACTAACTAATAAGTTGGTGTCTGATATTTGTGTTAGTAGCTTATTGTTAGCCGAGTTTGAATGTTTTTAATATTTTCCATCTCCGACCTCGAACTTGCCTCTCTTATCCTTAAACATTTGCTTTTGTTAATGTTTTCCTTGTACGCTATCATTGTGAACATACAACTAACTATAACATTAATTATACCAAAACAATTTTTTGATTATAGTTTCTTTGTGCAACACCATAAAATTATTTATTAGTGTTGGCACCGTATCTGAAAAAACCTTGACATTAGTGTCTGTACTTACTGCAGCCTTAAAATTAGTTTGGATTCTTAGCCTTGATTCTAGCTATCCTGGTCGAAAAAGTAATGTTATTTTCGACTAGTGGCTACTCATTCGCAGAGTATGTGGTCCACCATGTAATTTTCTTGGCATAGGCGGCTGCATTAATCTTCAGTTTTTTGCGCAGCTGACCCATTAAATTGTTTGATTATTAGGTTAGGTATGTATTCTCTTTTTGATAACAACCCTTAGAGAAGCCAGTGTGTTTAAACAAAGCAGAATTTAGTTCTGCGAGATGATAATGAAAAGGAACGAAATAGAAATTTTACTGCAAAAAGTAGTTAAATAGCTATTAAAATTCATTTGTTGCTAGGAACATGTTATGTACTGTAAAGCTTCCTCTAGCTTAGTCACTCGTCGAAATGACGTTACAAAATATCTTGAAAAATGTTACGCTACTTCCTTGTCGATCACTAATCTTTCGAAATGAAAGATAAGCGTTTGAAATTTAGGTTTTTCAAACAAATTTACCTATTCGTGCAATGATCTTTATTTGCGCCAGTTGACACAGATCTATCTATTCATTCACGGCAAAATGGAAACTCATAAATCTCCCAATATTACAACATTCGGCTTACCAAGTGCAGTGACCCATAAAGGAAATAAACAGAATTCTTATGATACAGTTTTTTTTCTTATTTATTCGTAGCATGTCAAAGTAATTACTGCGACCTACTTCATTTATCTTTTAAGTTCATCTTACTAATTGTAAGTAAGTGTCTATTAGGAAAACGTAAGTCAATCAACAGTAATTTAATTCATTAATGCTTAGAGAACGTTCTTGGAAGTCTCATACATGCAACAGGAGTAAGAATACTCTTATTGCTACATAGCGCACAAAATTAATTTGTATTGATTTTTTTTAATGTTCTGCTCATATATACTTTTAAAGATTAATTGCATAATTAAGATTTCTTTGAAGTATTTAATATTACCGATGAACTCGTGTAAAACGAACTCGAACGAATTTCCGGAAAACACATTTTTGTTTCTGATAAACCGAATTTATTTTCCGCAAGTCTTCTTAAACGTAAAATTAGACAAAAACTCGAAAATCTACATGAAATGATAGATTAAAATACACTCAAGTGCAAAAAACTTGATCCACTTGAATTTTTCTTCGTAAAGAAAAAATGTTTTGAGACATAATCTTTAGGTTGGTGATTATTAAATTAAAAAAGAATAGATAAACTTTTAAAAAATTAAAAAAATAGTAAAATTTTAGACTAGTTATTGTAGCGAATACGGAGTATTTCCACCATAGGCCCTTATGGCAGTTTGCATACGTCTAGGTATGAAGCTAATTCAATTTTCAACATAATTTTGGTCCAATTACATCCTTTCTGCCTGACGTGTTGCAGCAAGTTCACCCAAGTTGTTTGGACCGGCTAGAACCTGTCTTCCTAGTTTGTTCCAGAGATGTTCTAATGGATTGAAGTCGAGACTGCTGCAAACTAGCCAATTTACACGCACAATCTCGACTTCATTTAAATATTCGCTGATGATCCCAGCACGATGCGGACGTGCGTTATCGTTCTTAAAAATGAAACTAGGCTCTATAAATGGAGCAAAAGGAACCACGTGCTCTTATAAAATTGCGTTCATGTACTTACACATAGCCGTTAATTAACCTCCATCGATCACCACCAATTTAGTGTGGATTTCGCTATGCCAGCCCAAACCATAACGAAGCCGCCTCGGTAGCTGATTCTTTCCACAATATTACATTGAGCTAGTCGCTCTCCTTGCCTACTCCAAATTCTTGCCCGGCCATCGAGAGTATTTGGGCAAGATCTGGATTCATCCGGGAATAATATGTCGCTCCTGTATTCCCTTCTTAAGTCAGGTCAAATGCCTTTAATCGAAGAGCTTATAATTTCTTTTTGGCACACTTGTGGCTTTATCGTCTATATTTCCTGAGATTATATCGTAGCGTTTTTTAAATCTGCGTAACCATATTGAAAGCGCAACTGAATAAATTAAAGGAGTTAAATAACAATCCAAACTGGAATTTAACATCGATACATACGTGACAAATTACGCATAACGTACATGTCTTATGCAGATGCATTGTGTGTTTGGATACTACGCCAATGATATATGTTCTTTTGAACACTTGAAAATAAATTTAGCATATATTCGCGGAATATTTTCTTAGAATTTTCATCCATTTATCTACTTCCAAATACATACATATATATGTTGTGCAAATTAACACATATTCTCTTGAATAAAAGCTTATATTCTGCGCAGAATTGCGAACATTTTACTGCTTACTTAGTTCTAAATAAAATCTAAATAAAGTTCCTGAGTGAGGGTTTCCAAAAGAACAGTTGCTTACTTTTAGATTTATTTTTTTTTCAATTTTATTCAAAATTTTTGAAAGACGAGTGTTGCTTTCTATGATTAGTACTATTGTTTTATCTTGTGAGCGTATAATTTGTTTGTTGGTCTCTTTCCTAGTAAATTTATTGATAGTGTGAAACGTAAATATTTTGTTAGACTGTTAATTGTTTATATAATACGTTCTTCGTCGCTTTGGACTTATTAATACAATACATAGTGTACAGTGGCGGCCAACTACGTAAGACCATTACCGTTAGGTCAACTTTTGCTATTCCTTCAGAGCTTAACTAATAACATGACCCAATGCTTAAATAATACTCAATATTCACTTTTTAGATAGATTGAACAGATGTTTTGGATGGTTTACTTATATCATCGTAAAACCAAGTGGACACGTACTTAAGACCAGTAGGTTAGTGCAAAAGTGAGAATTTATTGCTACTCTCCGTGCCGCTATATGTCTTTGGCATCGGTATGTAAAAATGAGCCGAGAAAACATTGTTCCTCAGCAAAGGATACAAATCAAGTTGCTAAATTAAGACATTCGTTTTACGCTATTGCAAAACAATTGAATGTTTCAAGAATTGCATGTGTACAGCAATTAAATTCATAAATAGAAATAACGTTACCAAGAATGTAATACGAAAACGTAGAATACGAAAAATAACTTCGCTTGAAGATGGGATTTTACATCGAATTTTAGAAGCCTACTGCCACAAATGAAGTTTTAAAAGAAGTTGGGTCACTACATCAGCAACAATATTAATGTCCGAACCGTTCGCAGAAGACTCAATGAATTTAATTTAATGGGACGAGTAGCACGAAAGAAACTTCTAATAATCTGAACGAAATCGAAAGTTACGTTTACGATTTGCAAAAATTTATCTTGACAGAACTTTAGAAAGATGGCGAAAAGTTATAGTTATAAACGGATCTAAGTTTAATTCTTTGGCTCTAGCATTAAATCTTACGTTCGACGACGTGCGAATGAAAAATACTCAAGTAAATACTTACTAGCAATTGTAAAAGGCTGAGGGGGACGGTTTTGTTCATGTGTGGGGTGTTATGATACTTCAAGGAGTTGGTCCAATTCATCAAATTATTGAAATTATGGATTAATGTTTGCATAAACATACTCATTGATGTTCTGCTTCCATTTGTTAACGGTTGTATGCCAGGAAATTGGACTCTGCAAGCTGATAATAATCCACTCTCTAAGAATTTTACCATGGCCATCTCAATCTGGACCTTAATCCGACTGAGATGTTATGGATTGATGTAGATACCCATATTAAAAAGTGTAGAGCAGTTGTACGCCACTATTGAAGAAAGTTGGCGGAGCATAGTTGTTGAACGTTGCCGTAGATCAACATAGTCGTTGTGAACGACGTAGTGAAAAAGTTATTAGGCAAAAGGGTAGAGCAACAGGTTTCTAATTTTAATGTATCGTTTTGACGTCTTTTTTTTAGGAGGTAATATAAGGTCTTAAGTAGATGACCGTAACTAAAGGGTAATATTTACTTTAATTAAGAAATAATTTCTATTGCTTTATATCTACAAATTTTGTTAGTTTAATATTGTTTACAATTATGATTAATCTGCATTTTGAAAAAAATATATTTTAATTAAAAATATACGTTACGTAGAAGTTAGGCTATTCCCAAAACTATCAGTGGCTGTAAGTAGTTGGCCGCCAGTATAGTTAGTGTAATGAAATAACTGCCTGTCTAGATAATATTATATCTGTGCAAATATTCCAAGATTGTTTGTAAAACATGTTTATGTGACTGATACTGTTTTGATTTAATGTTTGAACTAAAACAATTAACATATTACAGCGATCGCCTGTTAATATGCTCTGTATCACAACATTTGTTTACGTATGATTTTTTAAACATTAGTCTCTTAAATAACATCTATTTAAGAAACAATTTATGTATTAATAAATGACATGATAATTTTTCTTTTCTTTTTCAATTTTCCACGGTAAAACCTTTTAAAATTTCATTGAAATAGTACGTAGAAAATATTATTGTTAATGCTTCTGGAAGTGCAATTTCGGTTTTACCAAAAAATAACTGCCATTATTATATTTGGAATTATACAATAAATAAACAAGTCATTGAACGTAAATATGTGGATTTAAAAATATCATTAACAAGTTATGCTTCTCGCTTATTTATCTTTTTGAACCATGTTAAGTATACAACTAACAGAAATATTAAATAACAAATAAATACAAATCGGTGCAATTCATCTGAAACTGATATTAAATAGAATCTATTCAAGTACATGTTTAGGTACTCAACAATTTTTATAGTGATAGTATTTTTTTCCATACAAATCAATAAATACAAAGACAAATATAATGATAGAAATAAACAAATATGCATTAAAAAGATAATGATTGCTTTGCATAAATTTGTTGATAAAGATGACTACACACACAACTTCATAGTTGACAAATACGCAGATGCAATCGTTTTGTAAAAACACGTACAATTTCCCTTCGCCACCACACAATACAAGTATGCTTGAACAAGCACCAGTTAATGCTTGGAATATGACGAGCTCGGAGGATGATGCGCTTGGTATGGCTGCTTTTGTCTTTATATATGACAGAAGAAACGAGATACTTGATGTAAAGATTGGTTTAAGGAAAAAGGAAAAAAAGCTTATTCTCGCATTAATTTACTGGGCGAATTGAAAATAATAAATAATCGAAAACACTTAGTGGTTGCAATTGATTTTCTTCAGCTATGGCGGACCTTTCCAACTCGCGTGTCGCAAATCTTTGTGATAGAATTCAATCCTCCAGGAATAAATCCCGTCATACAATCTATAATTAAGAAGTCTAACAGAGAAAATAGTATATGATGTGCCTTTAGCAAGAAAATTGGGGATCTAGATTTAAACCTAAGTATTTGGCTGAAATTGGATTTGCAAAGGATCTTATTTACAGGTGAAGATCATTTTGTGACTCTTTGGATTATTTAATCTCAAGCGCGGATCAGCTTCGATGCACTTGAAGCCTTGGACTAATTAGGTGCAATTTCCTTTTCCTATTAGTACTCTTTGTGGCGAATTCAATTCACTATCGTTCTTAAAAAGAAGACAGAACGGATCCGACTGATGATTCTTGCTGTTGTTCTATCTATAATTAAACAAGTAGAACGGCTGGTCGACTGGTAAGAGAGCCAGTGGCTGACTAGACCGTGTGTTCGAGCCCCACTAAGATCAAATTTCCTTAGTACTCTCCCCAGTCACCATTCGCAGTTGGGAACAGTTAACTGCTCTTCATCCTTTGCGACGAAAGGACGATGGTAACAAACACATGGAACACTTTACGTAGGCGATTTACACACAAAGGCTCCTGTAATTGTGACAAGTTAAAAAGAAGCTTATACACCCCGTTGGGCCGTCACCATACTGAAGAAAAGTTACTTAACTTCCCTTTGCACCTCTACGTAGTCGAGACGCCAACAGTCGCCTCCACTTCTTTCGGTCATGGGCTAATCTTTCTGGTTGCTTCCATTCCATATTTCTTCCCGCCAATTGCCCTCCTATCTCACCATTCCAAGTTCTTACCGACTTCTTCCTCATACGTTTTCTTTCTATTCCCACCCTCCATCTTTCTGCAGTCCTTGATTCTCAACATATGGCGGAATCACATCAATTGCATCAATTCAAGTCTTTCTAAAGCCGGGTTAGTATTACATCTCTCACTAATTACTACGTTCCTTATACGATCGCATCTTGTTATTCCAACCTCGGCCCGAAAGTACCGCATTTTGCACACTTACATTTTGCTACTATTTCGTGCATTTACTACCTACGTTTCACCACCATATAAAATCACCGGTTCATACACTGTTTCAAGGCTTCCTTCTCTCTTCCCAATAAAGCTCTTGTTTATGGCATAAAATAGCTTCGTTGCGTTGGCGACTTTGGCGTCTATTTCTGGCCCCATCTCCTCCGCATTATCTTTTATCATTGGATATCACTAAAAGTTGCGTTTTTTCGCAGTTCGCATTCAATCCAAATTCTTTAAAGTTTTAATTCCAGATGTTTACATTTATTTCCATATCTTTCTCCGTCTTAGCAATAATAATCAGATCGTCTGCGTATATCATCTCTGCCATAAAGGCTTGATATATACTATACATCCCCATGCTGGCTTTTTTATCTCTTTCACTCTGACTTCTTTAACACTTTCAAGCAATTTAGTCTTTTTCGACGTTCTGCTATGAGATTTCACCGTAACTGTATATCCTTTTTATTGCTTGAATTAGCTTCTATCCTGCATAATACTGTAACACTGAATTTCTTTCTACAAATCAATCGTCATGTACAGCCTTGATTACCCTAACATCAATCTGCAATTACAAAAAAAACTCTAAACTGTTGGGATAAAATAGATTGATTTACCTTTTCAATAGCACAAATAATGGTATAGTTTTCTGTGAGGATATTAGATGCAACGAAGTCTAATTTTTAAATGACGATTGGGTTATGGTGATTACATTTTCGATTAGCTTGCTTCGATTTCATTAATTGTATCCACATATTGTTAACAATTTATGTAGTTTGAAACTTCTAATAATTTTGCTTTAATGTCCTCAACATTATTTTTTTTATTTCTCTTCGAGAATTCCATTCGTAAATTATGGACTTATTTTTTTCAGTTTTTGTTTCGTAGATGTAAATAAAAATGTCTAAGATATCCAAGCAAAAGTACAAAATAAACAATAAACAAGCAGACATGTTTATAAAGTTCGAGAAGTTATTTATCTGTACGTTGCGGTAAATATGTCGCATTATATAATTAAGAACATCATCTTACTGGCAACAGCAATCAAAGAATTACGTAAATAACAAAACACTAGAAAAAAAGTAGCGGAACAAGTAGCAATTTAGAAGAAATAGAGATGGCCATAAGAGCATTGCGGATTCTAGAGAAAATGTAACGTGCACTCGAGAAACTAGGACAAGTAAACTTCGGAGCTGTTTCAGAAGTATTTTCACACAAAACATAAGTATTTATATAACAAAAGTGAAATAGGTGAAGAGATGTACAAGAATTTATGAATAGCAAAAATGAGCTTGATCCACTAATGATGAAGAAAGAAGGAAAGGTAAATAGAAAAACAAAACTGGATTTTCGGGATATTAGATATTTATTACAATATTTTTACATAAATAAATAAATAAATCTTAACCAATTTGTTGGACCCCAAAGTGTCCTACGAGCAGAATAAATTAATACTTGGTTAGCGAATAAGCAATTTTTGACAATTTAATATGACGAAAAAGAAAACCATATTCGTATGTAGTTCACACCAATTTTCCAACGTGTTTATCAATGAACATAAAAAAGTGTAATAAAATCTAATGAAATATAGCGGCTAATGTGCACAAGATTACATTGTTATAACATACAATATAAAAAGCAGTTAGTACCATAGTGCACAGTGAAAAAAATATCAATTATGAGCGAGATTCGTGCATCGTGATATCTTAGTTTAGCGTTACTGAACATAATTCGTTTGTGTGATATATATTGCTTCCGTTGATGAAAACTGTTTTGTGTATCTTGGCACATAAATGAATATATGTCTGTCGAGATGTTGCAATACATCTGCAGCCATCCTAACAACTAGGCAATTCACAAAAGGATTTGAACTTACAAGGAGATTCCGTAATGCAAATCGTACCGGTATCTAATGAGATTTCATTAATTAAATAATTACATCAGTAAAACCAGGGAAAACATATTTTTTCATAATTGAGTTCTGTATTAGAATAATAAGAGGAAGAGAGAAAGAGCGAAATAGACAATTCAAAAATGCATTGATTGTGCGTGCAAAATAGGTTGTGAGATTGTGGTGTTCATCAATGTCTCTTCGAAAGTTCTTGGCCCAAAAGAAATTGCAAGCTGCCATCGAAGAAGCTGTTAAGCAGCTGGAACAGGTTAGAAATCATTCGTTACCCTGTATTGGTCAAATGATGAAGATCTGCGAGGTGATTTGATCAGTATCAGTAGAAATAGTTTCCAAAACATAAAGCAAAATTTAGCAGTATTTATATAAATAAATAAAAGAAATTTACAATGCGATATTTTCCTTTTAATTTATGCCAACGGTGCTTTGAAAGGCATTCTTGAAAAACGTTTATCAAAGGCCAATAAGATTTGGTACCTTTGCTCATCAGATGAGTACTTATTCTATTCATTGCTATACGCAGAACCTTGTGATAAGATACACTCCAAGTTAGGTCTTGGTGGTGATGTTGTTGTAAATTTACTTTCCGTACTTTTAAAAAATAAAGGTTTCTTCACCACAGGCACGATTAAGGGAAACAGAGTATCAAACTCCCCATTAGAACATTCAAAAACATTTCCTAAGCATGAATGAGGTTCGTATAAGTCTGCGTATGGTTATAATATCTTTTTAAAAATTTTCTAACGCCTTGGAACAGTCACTATTTGCAGTAATGTTACGAATGTACACCCAATAATACAGGAAAGAGAAAAGCATATAAGTGTAAGCAACTGCGGAATATAATAAGTGCATGGTTGGGGTTGACCTGCATGACAATGGAATTGCTAATTATTAGACTAGGCAAATTCGGGTGCGCACCATCGGCGCAGTTAACGAATGGACTTTTGCGATACAGTAATCAGTATCTAGTTCACTGCCGTTTGAAGCGTACGTAATAGTAACAACGAAGTACTCTGTGTTCTATTTCTAATAATGTCGAAGGTACGTGTCGTACCTTCAACATTATTAGATGATATAGAATCGTCATCTTCAATTTTATTAGCTTCTAGACGAATAGAAGAATGTACTGTCCAAGTAATTTCAAAATTGGTGTTAAGCACATTGGAAAAATTTGAAATATCCAGAGATCAAGCCTTAATGTTTATGACAGATGGTGCCGCAACCATGCTTTCTGTAGGCCGGTCTCTTAAGGAACAATGTGGTAACTTTTTACATATTACATGTAAAATTCATGCTCTACATCTTGTGGCAGAGACAATTGGTAGATGTTATCCACAGGTGGATGCGCTAATTGCGAATACAAAAATAGTGTTTCTGAAATCCCCAAAACGTATTCACGAATTTCAGACTGTGTTTCCATACCCCTCAACCACCACAGCCGATCTTTACACGTTGGGGAACATCGTGACAAGTGGCATTTTACTATCATAAATATTTTCAGTGTAAAGAAGGTGGTTCTATTATTCCATCCGAAAGAATGTGCAGCTATCAAAACAAGTCAGAAAAAATTTGAGGATTGTCAGGTTAAAAGTGATTTACAAACTATTCACAGCAATTACATCGGAGTAGTGAAAGAAATAGAAAAATTACAAAATTCTTCACTGTCGTTAGAGGAATCATTGCAAATTGTGAAAGATGTACACGCGCAGCTTTGTTCGGTGGAAGACGCACAAAATGGGTGTGTTCTAATTAAGTTTGAAAGTGTTTTAGACAAAGATTCAGATTTTGCCACACTTAGACAAATTTGTGAAGGTTCGTTACAGATGCGTTAAGTTGTTTCGAAGATTTTTTTAATTATGCAAATATAACATCACTAGATGTAGAGCGATCGTTTTCTTTATACAAGAACACATTTTCCTCACGGCGGCCGCGTTTTGGAGAAATAATTTTGAAAACGCACCTTATGTTAAAAATATTTAATCTCGCTTCTCCAGTTTCTCAAGTCACAGAAGACGCTTAAAACAGTAAGTTTTTTTTTAATCTTCGAATTACATACACTCGATTTTATTTTTTATACATACGACTATAGATGGCAATTTCCCGTGTTCATTCAGTAACAGAGATAATTTGTCGAGATCGGTTCATAATCTAAAAGAATCATCTTAAAAACTGTTTTATGTGTAGCACTGGGACGGCACCGTTCGTGATATTATATCTCTGCATACTGACTCCCTTCGCATGCAAGAGTCCATTCGATAGCTACGCCGACGGTAAGCACCCGAATTTGGCCAGTAATTATTGATGCAGGGTTTTGATAAGGAAGTTGTGGTGTCTCGTCTGTTGTAACTTTTTAGATAGTATAATTGTTAACACCTGGAAACTGTATAACATCGCCAACAAAACTAAAATGTCACTGGATAATTCGTGCGACTAATGAATTTCGCTACAATCAACGCGATGACTTCATCGTAATGCATGAGACTGTGGCAAGAAGAAACTGCAAGATCTGTTGTAGGCACACTATTTGCACCTATGAAAAGTGTACATGTATCTTGCTCCAAAGAGTTTTACAAAAAAATGTTTTTTTTTTGTTAATAGTTTTGGTAATAGTTATTTTCATGATTCCTGTCACAGGTGCACATATGCACAAACTTAAACAAATTGTATTTCTTTTTCTCATTTACTTATCTTAGAATGATATGGGTTAAATTAAAGCAAAAACAAGCTAAATGTAATGTTCTTCGTGATTTCGTCTTCAACCAACTGGTCTATGTGGGACATCCCGTATACACGGTCTTTTATTACGATATTAGTCACATACATTGGACCTTCATAAATTCCGGAACTCTTCTTCTTGTATAATTTTGTTTGAGTATATGTTCCTCGCAAACTATAATATGGGATCTTGCATGTTAAATTTTAATCAAGGTACAGTGGGCTTTTATCTTCGAGGCGTAAGCTTGCAGCAAAAGTAAATATTCATACCTTCATGGGAGAGTAAAATCATATGTTTATTCGCATACGCTCTCAGATACTGTGTATTATACTATGTTGTCCTAAGAGATAGCGCACCGCTTATATAATCTTTGCTTGCCCCAAGTACCTCCATATTTTACGATGTTGAAATTGAATAAGTAAATATAACTTCGCCGGGGCATGTTTAGTGTTTTAGTTACCACTTTGTGTTTTGAAGAAGTCGCCTAAATTCACTTTTTAGCAGCAGGTGAACACGTATTTTTAGAACGTAGACGAAATAGAAAAATTCGGTCATCGTATTTTTATCTGATGTTTGAGATATAAAGTAAGACTTTATTTTCACCTTCCCCGAAATTATCAAATTACTGTTGATACTATTGATAGACTCTTAACACACCGCGTATATAATTCAGGTCAGATAAATAAACTAATTGTAAATTCAAATTAAGGATACTCTTAAGTAAGAACACGTTTTTGTATTATTCACTCCATATTATTGTGATAACTTATTAGTAATAGATATGCCATAGCCCTGTTTTAAAAGTAAAGAATAGAATTCATATTCCTTTTGTTCAAATAAAGCGGCTAAATAGATTGAATTTGCGATTTGATCAGGGACGGTGTGCTCGTAAAACCGCAAGCTCGCGCGTCATCGCTTATATATCTTTTAAAAATTCAATTGAAATCACAAACAGAATTATTCGAATTTATATTACGTAATTATTACGAAAATACAGGTTAAATAACCCGCGGCGTCTTATTTACTCCGTGGTCAACATTGTGAAATGAATTGTATACCCAATACCTTGTACTTACAACGTGCAATAGGTTGAAATGAAATAATTGGCGCGCAATGGTGGCAATGGTAGGATGCCTGACCAAAGAACCAATCACAATCTAGCAAATGCATATACAGTGATATGCATTTGGGACGCACGATTTCCGCGGCCAGGCTTATTTTAGCTACGATAGTGATAGTTTTATTGTCTAGTATAGATTCTCCCCGCGTTTACGTACAGCGACAAGATAATAACCTTAAAATTAAAGGACTAATAAACTTCTTCTGGTAGACCATAACCTCAACTCATATTGGAACAAATAACGGAAAGAACAATTGAAAATAGAACGTTCTCACAACGATTTTCAATGAAAATTTATAAAGAATAATTGAATATGTGGATATGAAGTTTCGAATTTATTGTTTTCCGTATGTATTGTGAGCTGGTGTGAAAGACCTACATTATTTATCCACTAAAATAAAGAAACATGAAAAATCACGTGATCACATTAATGCCTATATGGCATTTACTTTAGTTGGTACAAATATTCCGATAATGCTCAGTTTTACTTAACGGTATATTGTCATTATAACGAGAAAGTTATGAAAAGTCATTATACCATGTAGAAATAGACGACTCGATAGGAATTTGTTTTATACTTAGTAGTTACTCGTTCGAACTCGGAAAAAAAACAACAGCAGTAGTACTATAATTATAAGTTCTCTCTCAATTCAATAAATAAAATATTATTTTCTTTATTAAAAATAAATAACGGGGCAGAAATTAAAAATATCTTTTAGGAATTGGTAAAAGCTCCGATTCAGTCAGCGTCGCAGATTAGCATTCAATCATACTTTGCGATCAACTTGTGTATTAGAACATTTAATATGTTAAATTTTGTTGTGCTTTTGAACCGATTTTTAGACGTCATGATAATAGCAAAAAATCCAAATTTCGTAGAATATTTCAGCTATTAACCGTTTTTTTTTTCCAATTTGGATCTGATGCTTCCAAAACATTTAAACAATGCTATTGTTTGAAAGAATAACGTCAGCTTCCACGGGTCAAAGTCAGTTAAAACTAAACGTGTTCCAGGTTCGAATCGCGTCATGGTTAATCGACGTTTCGTCCACAATCATGTGGGGCTTTTTCGGGAGTGGAAAAGATAGTAGGCCACAGCTGACACGGTTACTCAACGAATTAAGGATAAGGATGGGCAGCATTTAGGCATGCATTAAAATTAAATATCCTTGTCCATATTACACTCTCTGCTATGCCTACCAGTGTAGTGCACGTATTTTTTCAATAAATTGTTAGCAATTTTGCTTTTTTTCGAAGCTAAAGGTAACGTTTTATCATACTTTTGATAATTGTGTCCCCCCTTGTTAAGATGCCACGCACCGCCACAGGTTTTGAATTAACCCAAGATGGCTTTGATCTATTTGAGTGAAAAATGATGTATTGACATTTTGATTTCTTCTGCTTATGGGGGCAAAATGTAAATAGAAAGGTGCACTCTGCGTGAGAGGTTGAAATAACGCCTCACACAAGGAACTCGAAGTAGAGAATTAGTCATTGTTAACTAGTAGAATATCTGCTTCAAAATATAATTGTACTCATATTATACTCATCGACCTGCTATTATATTACTTTCAAGTACAAACAGGAACGTAAGTTTTATTTACTTTTTGAACACGATGTATACAGTACAACTACAAAATTGGACTTTGACACATTGTTACATATAAAATTTACATATTTTATAATGTAGGTTTTTATCAAAACTTCTTGGCACTCAAATTAATCACACATGTACACGTAATACCGCCTACTTATCGTATTACCTACAACTAGCTTGAGAAAAACGTGATCTTTAACCACTGGATGAAACATCTGGTTTGTTTTAATGCTGTTGTATGATATTGCACAAGTTGAATCGTTTCGAAATATTAAATATAAACAACACTTCGGTAAAAAATTAACATAATAAAAAATGATTAATCTAGGTACCTACTGATTCAAAATCATTTACAAAGTTCGTATTATCATTGAAAATTTGAACAATATAGACACGTTTTTACAAATCTGTACCTTACGATATATAATAAACAATAAACTTCATGCCCTGGAAGAAATTGGTTGATTTCTATTTTGGGTAAACTAGCTTTTGGTGTTATCGGCAGTTGAGTTGAGTTTTTGGTATCACCGGAAATGATACAAAATTTCTTCTCTTAAACAAAACAGCTTGCATACTTGAATTGTTGTTTGGGCTATTTTCATCGTTTATTGGATTGGTGTAATCCAACGTTTCGATGGTGTATCTGGTGATGTCTTCAGACTAGTTCCTAAAAGAGCTGTTTCGTGAAGCTGAATCTTTCTGTAAAGGTATACGGGGAGAAATTGTTATTTCATTTCTAACCAACTGCATAACGTGAATGTCTGTGAAATTTAATCGTATTTATAAATACCGAGAATGAGCCTAAAGCAAGAATTTTGAACTCTCTGAATGAGGGCTTTTCAAATTTCGTTCAAACAAAGTCGATGAACTATATCAAAAGCTTCGAGCTTGTCATTCTGTCTCTGTTGTTGTGGTAGCGAGTCTTTTGTTTCTCCCTTTACTACTTTTTACTCTGTTAAATACTGTTGGTAACCAGATGTTCTTTGCCTTTAAAGTAGTTACCAGTTATCTATTTAATGCAAGGTGTTCTTAAATATTTCTGGCACTATAAAGACAGCGTTTGTGAATATCAAAATTACCTTAAGTTTTTCTTACACAAACCATCATAAAAACAACAACATAGAAAACTGAAAACTAAGCACATTGCGTATCGAAAACTGACAAACCTACTACGGTTAATTACAGTAAAGTCACGACATCACTGAAGGCAGTTTGACCTTTTTTCTAGTAATCATCCTACTTTTTCTAAAAGCAGTACACGAAAGAAAATCCTGTGAAGTAATTGCAACAACGTCGTAGATATGATTCAGTGCGGCATCGTTAAAGAGTAATTTTCATTAAAATCTTGGTGCAATTTTATTATATTAAAATTTGCCTTAAAGCTGGCGAAAATCCACGAAAGGTGGTCTACTTCTTAAAGCTTGATCAAAAGAATATGCTGTTAAATATTTGATAAACATAAAATAAATTTATCCGACAAAAATGAAGAATTTTCTATTCAGCATTATATCGAGTCGAACAATTCTAGAGAGCCAAGTGAATAAGTGAATTATATTACCTTTCCTATATTTCTGCATTACATTGCAGAAAAGTGTGCGAAATAGGAAGAAAAAGCCAAGAATAGAATTGCGTCATTGTATCATGTGCCCTATCTGGCAAATCATTACCGCTTGTTTGTTGATTTATTTTTCTAACTTATATATATAAATTATGTTATTCATCAAGATCTGTTTGTTTATGCTCAAATCGTTTTCGTCAGTAATGGACCTGATAGTGCCTAGTGTGACCAACAATTGATTTCGGAATTTTGAGTTCGATCCCCGGTCTCGCAACTTTCTCAGACTAAGGTTTTATGTAGTTTGCCTTACTGCTCCAAACTTTGGCGAACGATACTTGTGAGGGTAGAGCATCATAAGAAATTCTAGGAATTGTCAAATAACGAGATGCGAAAACATGGTTCTATTATTGTTATTTCATCTACTCGTGCTTTCAGCCATTATTATATATAGCCACAGGAACTGCGCATAAAGTGGTAGTCGATAATATAAAATGTTCTAATTACTTATTTACTTATTTATTTTATTTATTATTTATTATATGTTATTAAATCAAAATGTACAATAGAAAGAAGTAAAAGAAAAAAACTACATTTTATTAATTATATGCAGCATTACTGCAACAATTGTATGTACTTATAATAATTGTTGCAATTTTCTTTGCAAATTATCTTGTGGCGTCATTGGGCGAATAGTTAACTGTAAATATTGCTTACTATATTAATTTCTATGACTCAGCCGAAGAATTTACTAGACTAATGTACTAACCCTCAAAATTTGTTACAATAGCATTTCAATAAGCACTTCGAGCGATTGAAATCGCAGACTGAATAAAAGATTTACTAATTTTATTTGTTCGTTCGTGTTATTTTCCGTAACCCATTGCAACGATTCTCATTTAAAGGTGAATACTACGAAAACAGCGTACGTTTGGCAAGCTTTCCACATACCGAGGATGTATGGAATTCCCTAAGCGTCTACTCCAATTGTTTGTTCGGAATATGTATTATGCAAGAGCTTGGCAATGAAATGTCGTTTATTTCATCGATTGCATAAAATAATTCTAGGAGCAGTTTCGCATGTTTGATATCAATAAACTTCCATTGTATCCTACATATCGTAAAAATAATTACAAAAGTGTCTCAACGCTACAGGATGACTTTGCAAGCAACGTGGAAGACAACTCAATTTTGTTTTTGTTCCGCTTACACCCATTTTCTCAACGAAGTGCCAAATGTAGTGGTAATCGGTACCCCTTGAATATAATACATATCAAGGCTTTAATATTAATTGTAATGTACATAGGTACAGTGACATTTTTTTTATTTTGTCTCTCCCTACGACGATGTATCTATACTTTCCACCACTCGCCGCCATGCGCTTGGATTATTGTACTATCCTCAGGTAGATTTTATTACTCCCATTTTAGTTTATGATGGATATTGCCAATAAATGTGGTTCTGTGCATTTATTTGCTGAACCTAAGTACTTGACCTTGCCATGCCGAAGATAGTATGGATATTTAGTCGTTGCAAGGCGGAGACAACACATAAACCGGGTACTGTACATGTACTCAATAGATTTGTTATATTTATAGTCAGGATTAGATATTTGAGTTACAGAAAGGTCAGTTAAATATGTGATTTTCCCAAAAAGACCTATTGAGAATTTTATATCCATATGTCAAAATCATTTTATTAACAACATTTAGGATATAGCAACTATATACGAGGTATAAAATGTAATTCAACAGGTTTCTTTTTTTAGCTGTTTTATTTGCTTCTAATATTTTGTGTGATGCGGGGATCAGTCGGGGTTATAAGCTAAAATGCTTGTCATAACCGCAGGGGCCTTTAGAGTGTACGGTGTTGGTTGTAATATTGATAATTGGTGCCATTCTAAATATTACGGTGTATATTAGAAGATTTGAAGAATTTGCCTGAATAAATCTAAATCCATTCTCCATTTCTACATTTTCTTTAAATTTGAAATTTATAAATTTGGGGCGCTACTTTTGTTCTTAACAAAATAATCTTTCGTAGTATTATACTGATTTAAACTTTTAACGGAATTGGTTCACAACTATAGAAAGTACACTTTTAGGGTGGGGACAAATAGAGTTTATGGGTTTAATTAGCAATGCTTTTGTTACGGTAATAACTCATTTAAAGAGATTATAAATTCTTCTCGAAATCGCGATAATTTGCTTAAAATATAATAGTTATTTAAAGAATAATTCTTTGGAGTATTTCGTTGCAATGAGTATAACCGTCATCTCATGAATTATTGATTATACAGATATTGTATAATTTTCATATGTAATATTTAATCAACATGTATTTTTCACATGTAATGCTTAATAAGCATGTAACTTTCAAGGAGAATATGTACTTAGTATGCATACATTTATCCAAAGACGAACATCAACTCTTAGTACTTAAATAACAATTTCTGCTACTATTATCGGTCAATTATTGCGCGGCTAAAGTTTGGCCATGGAAAATATCTTGCACACTTGCACAAAATCAAAATTATTGACTCTCCTATGCGTGCCTGTGGTGAAGCAGATGGCAGTCTTACTCATCTTATATTGGCATGCAATTCACAAAAAGCTTTCATTGAAGACCTGCACAGATTTTTAATGACCGAAAGAGTTCGTTGCCTCCATCTAACGTCGCTTTGCTCAATGCAAATAAGCAACGAATTAGTACGATACCTTACCAAAGCAAAAGTCTGTCTATGAAGTAGTTACCTCAATCCTAGAAAGTAGTCTACCATCCTGATTCATTCGTTTACTGGTATGCTAGTAACATAGATAATTTAACAATCACAGCCGGGAAATGGGCATTGATCCCGCAGGGAGGGATGTGAAACAAACTTCTACTATTAGAATTCTTCTAGAAAACTTCTACTATTCTACTATGCAGATTATAGCCGATAGATCCTATAGGTTACTAATTTTAATAATATCAAATTTACTACGATTTTGGCCATAATCAGAAACAAAGAAACAAGCTTGTTATTTCGCTTGGTTTTCAACAAAAGGGAAACCTAGATAGTATTATAACTCAACGTGTAAATCATATCTCTTACGATCGCCGATGGACAGGCCGAGTTCAGCTCCTTGTTTCAAGTACAGCTTTCAGCATTAAATTGTTACATTAAAAAAAATCCATTAGTAGATAACTGTATATTGTGTACTTTCGTATTTTATCTTATATGTAATTTATTTATATTTGCAACATCAGTTCTGTTTTTTATGTATTATGTATTTTCTTGTACATATTTGTGATAACTCGGAAAAGTGGTGCAATGATATTTGCTATAAACAGATAATTCTGAATTATTTACCTGATTTTTTCTTCCAGAATATAAAGCCAGTCGTAGCAATCCAGAAACTAATTTATTGGTTGCTTTCAGTTATACTTATTATCTATTGATATTGCGAAACTTAGGGCGAAACATTAGGACTAAATGTTAGAATAAAATAAATGTATTCCGGTAAAATTAAACATTACTTTACTTATCTTTAAAGCTAGCCATTATCATTCATTTTTTGTATTTATCTACTCGATTTACCGCCTTTCTTGTATACATGATCGCCCAATAAAAATTCGCAGATTCCATGATACTACGCCGATAAGCGTTTCCAAATAACTAATAAAATTTGAAATACGTGTGGTATATGAATATTGTCTGGTTAGAGCCTGTTTACTATAAATTTAATGCAGAATTACCCCAATAAGGGCAACATTGTAGAAAAGAATGTAAATATGGATGTCAGATCAAAAAAAAATTAACGACTAGAGCAATAAGGAAATACAATGCACTTCAAATGGAAATAAGAAAATATAAAAAATAAAAAATGATAATGAAAATAAATGATTTGCTCGATTTTTCGCCGCAGCAAATCGTTTTGCTTGCGGCAACCATGCTCAGTTGTTTGATCTACTTTTACCAACTGTACATAGATATGTATGTATATAAACATAACACATTTTCAGCAATTTAAATAAATGTTATCAACTAATTAATAATCGATTACAAAATTCTAGAAAATTAACTTTCTAATTTGATGTTTAAGCCATTCTCTCCACGTATATAAGTCTCGGATTCTTTCAAATGACTCGATATAACGAAAATATTATTTTATGCTAAATAGAATTATTCCAGACGTGTTTAACGGGTGAAGTTACAAAGTGATCGAAAGAATACAGGGCGAAGGTAAGCTGTGTTCTCGTTTTCCCAGGATCATCGTTTTGGAGATGTATTTACGAAATAAAACTCAACAGCGTGCTCATCAAACCAATTCTAACGGCGTTATTTTTTTTTTACACTTGAAAATGTATGTTGCTTATGATTGCGTATTTTTCATGATGTCTGTGCTTAATTCGCACAATTAGGAAATATACTTATTGTATCCCTACTGTTTTCCTCACTTTAGCCAATATTCAGTTTACGTGTTATATGGTTCGGTGCTTTTATGATACCCGTGCAATTACGTTCCAAAACTAATAGTGAAATGCACAAGAAAACGTAGTATTTTATTAAATATTATCTAATAGCCTTTCAAAATACAAGAAATTTTTTTTTAAATTTTACTTGTGTTATGGAATATACATACACTACGCACCGTTAGCAATTGTAATATTACTTGTTATCAGTGAATACTAAAAATTTTATTGGAAATTTTGTATTTTTGATTGTAGTTATAAATGCTTCAATATTTTTCCACCTTAAAAATTATCCGAAAAATTGGAATTTTTACTTGAAAATTTGAAACGTCACTACTAATAACTATAATAAAATTACTACAATTTTTTGGAGCGTAAACCATTCGCTTAACATATTAGTCTTATTTAATTGCTTGTTTGTTTATAATTCAATATGTTCATATTTGGCCAACTCTTTCGACTTACGTTCTTATTCATTCAACTCTCCGGATACGTAGGTAGTATAATAAATGTTAACCAACTACGCAGATGTATCTCAGATCAGCTATTAATAGCAACAGTACGACGCCCAAACAAATTAAGACATCTATCGTGCATTGTTTGACTACATTATGAGGTTTCCCTTTATTGTATTACAACTTTAGATAGCTGAATATCTCAATGTGATTGTAAACATTCATACATACGTTCCACTTCGTCATTGATATCTTTGTCACCGCTGTCGTCATTACAGTCAATTTTCACTTCATGAAATGTAAATATAAAAATATATTTGCTTAATGTTAATGAGAGTTATGGGTCCAATGAAGTGTTCGAACATAATTTGCTATAAACAGCTGTACATTGTTAATAAAAAAAGATGATTTTGTATGCAATGACATTTGTGTTATTGATTGATGCATATAATACCACTTTTCTTTGTGTATTTTTTAAAGAAGTAGGCGACATACTATCAAATACTGCAGTTTTCGTTACGGAAATACAGGGTGGGATAATGGTGCAGAATTCACTTAGCACCTTTGCTATTGGTGAAATACTTCGCTAAAATCATTTTCACCATACGTGATACATACATATATTGGACAGACAGACAGGTTAATCAGAATTAGGTACAAAGAGCACCTGACTCATCCTAAATTCAGAAGATTTGACAAATTTAGTGCTACTCTATATATATTTTAATAGGATCGTAATGTTGATCATATGGAAAGTAAGAACGTAAACGGCAATGTACAATTAAATTATTGTGAAGGCATAGAAATTTGGTTTTGGCTAAAACCTGTGTGACCGCGGTCAGTAGCCTACTGTAACCTTTGAAATGTAGTTTTCACTTAGATTGGTAGCTCAGTTTTTCTATTGCTGATGATTGCTAAGGCTAGGGGATGGAGAGCATTCCAACCCTTTTTTGTCTCCTATTTTTAACACATCAACATACCGACAGCATTGACAGTTTATTTCTTCATGTGCTGATCAAAAGCCAACCAAGGAATTCGAGTAGGAATACTTCCTAAGAAGATCCACCTATGATGGCTGCTAGGGAAAGAGATCACTACTTTGCAAGCGGAACATGCCATGATTTATGATGATGCACAGACAAACCACGAACACAGTTACTTTAAAAATAAAGAAGTAAAAAAGTCTCCACGTGGGGCAGATTTTTCCGCCAACACTGTATAACCGGTCACAGGAATGTGATAAGAAGCGAAAAGTTCTTTTAATGTAGAACATACCTTACTTTGTATTTTACATGGGTAGTCACTGTAAGTATATTTTTACTTTATTATTAAGACGTATAAGGTAAAATTTGAACTATTTATGAAAATCCAAGTTAAAATTTCGCCCACGGAAACCAATACACTAAATCTTCCTTATTGTTTGGAAAAAGAACGACTTCCTTTACTTTATGTATGCATTTTATTAACAACGTGGTCGATCGGATTATATACATTAGTGAACTTATGGAAATTCCTAACTGTACATTTCAATATGTTTAAACAATTTTATGAATTGTATATCTATGATTTTTATACTAGGACCTTTATTAATAATCATTATACCGCTATATAAGAATCGCGCTATTGTTCCACGCTCTATGTAGGTAAAGTATCTTTGTTTTAATTTTCCTATTCATATAGTGTCTACTTCAACATTACTGGCGGTCTCGCCTATCACTGCCATGAAAAGCCAACGCTCATCAACGTAATTATCTCAAAAATAACAGAAAGTAGAAGGAATTAAAATTTCAGAACTCGCTCTTGCATATATCAAGTTAATTACGTTAGCTAAAGTTGACGTGAATAGATAAAGCTTCATGACATTTTTATCCCCGAAAGCACTGATAATTGAATTTGGGAACTTCCACCACACGAAACGTAATTCACGTGGTATTTCAAAAAAAGAAAAGAAAAAGCTAAACTGATTCTTTTTGAAGATTTTCATCGTAATTGAGCGCAGAATAAATTTAGCATGTGTAGAAGTGCTATTGAATTCGAAAATTTTTAAATTCGAATATTCGAGTTTCTGTAATTTCGAAATCCGAAAATTCTAAATCGAACCAAATTCAAATTTCGAAACCGCACATATTATACATTTTTTTCTCGGTACATACGCCTTGGATCTTCATAGCTTCACTACAGTTAGGTCTCAGCTTTTAGGCTCTGTTTGTAATAGCCAGTTGTAATAGCTAGTTACAAGTCGGTAGCGACAGATACCACTGATAAGCCTAGATTGTGAGAATGTTATCTCGTACTCGACGGCAAACAGCGGGTTGCTGTGGTTATTGAATCTATGCCAGAGGAGAGTAGCCAAGTCGCGGAATTCTAGACCGTCGAGGTCCGATCACAGTTAACTATTCTTCAAAAAGCACGTAGGCCGACCGATTAGCCTTAACATCTTGTTTTGTGTGACTTTCTCAAGTTAGTCGGTTATGTAGCGTAACTAGGTAGTGCACTGACTTTTCCCAAGGTAGGCACTGGTTGTAGGTTGTGGGAAGGTATTTTCATCCGAAAGTGTCCTCTGGTTCGTGGAACATACTACTATTGATTTGGTATATAAAGCAAATAGTTTCTGGACCCAGCGAAGAACACTAGGAAACCCCAGATTAGATTCAAAAGGGTGGCATGAAGACGGCGCCAGCTATAACATAAAACGTACCTCCTCCAAAATAGGACCTAATGATCAATATTAACTTCTAATCGACACACATTCTGTTCATCTTATAGGTTAGCTCAACATTCTAAACCGTGTCGAAAGATTTTGCAAAATCGATAAAAACCACCTCAGCGGCATCTTTTCTCAAGAAAGCGTCTTTGCGCATACGCATCCATAGCATTGAAGGCATATATGATGCGTTTTTTTAAACTAAAAGAAATAAATTTGTATATTATAGGTTATCTATTGTATGTTTACATTTACACCTGCATTAGTTCTGCGTTCAATTTAAATCAAAACACTCAAGCATTAAAGGTCTGAACAGAATCTGGCAGACTTCGGAACTTCTGGAACTTCGATTTCGAATGTTTTACAGAGAGAATTCAACATTTCGAATTCAGAAAAATTCGAACATTTGCAATTTTATCAACAGTCCTAGTAACTGGAAGTTAAATTGAATTCCTTAGAGTTGGTTGTTATATTCTGTGCAGCAACATGCTTGTATAACCAAAGGTAAAACATTTGTCGCGCACTTTGATATAAATTTAGTTAAGGTATCAAATACATTTTGTGTAAATGGGAGTACCTATATGGGACAGCTGCTTGCACATCATACATATGTATGTATGGAACCAATAAATCTTGTTGTTTTTTGTTTTTTAATGTTATACAGATTAGTTGATAAATTAATTAAATAAATTAAGGCTAAAGTTCAATTATATCTGGAACAGTAATTCTTCATGGAAATAAATATTCTCCGATAACAATATGTAATTTATGTCTTATGTATTCTGTATTCGAAATTGTAACAATTAAAGCTTTAATTATTTTAGTTACAAGTTAGTTAAAAGTCTAAATTTAACACATCAAACACCTTGTTTTCTGTAACTGTACCACAAGCTGGAATTTTTTTAATAACACAATTAGATTTAAGTAAAATGGAATGTAAAGCAGTTTTTTTCTAATGTAGATTTTAGATCCTTTTTATATTCATTGAAACATGTAATGTTTTTTTTACTTTTATCATTTTTGTTTTTTTTTTCGTAGATCGTATTTGCTTATATTGATACTAGAAGAACTAACAAAATAGTTTTACGTGCACCACCTTTTCTTCTGTTCGCGTAATTGCAACACGTTGTTTTCAAATTAAAGAAATTCATGTACATTATGAGTGTTTCTAGCTAGATCAGTGGTTTCCCAAATTGTTTTGGTGACGGGATCCTTTTAACTACTCTCTTTTCTTTACGGAACCCTGTACCTTTCTGTTGTGATAAGCATGCAATTGCATTTAAAAGACTGTTTATAGTTTTAGTTGCACATGGTTGTGAAGTGAAGCAGTGCCGGTGCCTTCTTCCATCAATTTTCCTCAATTAATTGTCTTACATATGAGGGTAAGACCTATTTTTGTTTAAAGAAATAGTCCAGTAAACAATATTAAATGCGCAAAACAAAATTCACTATATTATATTTCTTAAATTCACAATTGCTCGATTGTATTGTATATCAACATGTTATTGCTTACATGCAGTAATTAAAATACAATGGAAGCACAGTAATTTATCGTAAGAATAAAAATTTATATCAAATAAACAGATTTCTAATTAGGCGAATAAAGCTTATAACAACACCTCTCATATCCTTTACCACCCTCTGACACTGCTTGGAGGTCGCTTGTTGTGCTGCCTATCTACTATTGAACTCTTAAAGGGGATGCAGTTGATTTTTTTATTGCCCTTTGAAATAATATGTATGGGATGTAACTTTATATTTCCAAATTGCAACATTCAGGTAGCGGCGCATGTGTCAATCATGCAAATTGCAAATTGTTTCGGTTAAAAATCCCCAAACAAAAAGAAATCTCTGGAAACCTGTGTCTTCCCATAACGAAATCAGATGCCTGGAGAATACTTATGCTAAAAATTTCAAGAAACCGTTGTGAAGTGTGTGCTGTGTCCTCGTCTTTTTGAAGTCACACATTTTCTTTTCAAGTTCGTTCAAATTAGGCTACAAAAAGGTTTTAAGGAATGCTACAACAGTAATGTCACAGTATCCAGTTTACAGTTTTACATATAGGATTTTATTCTGTAGGGCCTTGTATATTTATCACAAGCAATGGTTGTTTGTGACTGAGCGTTTGTTCGTATTTTCCGGTAAATATATTGATAAAACAATTTAGTATATTTATATATTATATCATTTATGGTAACTGTGTGTTATGATAAGGTAGGTATTTATAATATGTCTAAAAGATCGTGTTGTGTGATCATTTTCGTCTCCAGTTTAATCATCAATTTAATTATTAGCCATGTTATTTCCATTAATTACAAAAGGGGATATTTATGTAGGAATTACATATTAGATTGGTACACGAGGTGGTAACCTAACCTCCTGCGACCTTTTCAAGCCTATTGTAGTTACTCTATTATTAGATTCAATTACGTTAGCTTTGCCTTCTTCGCCAGACCTAGCAGTCTTGTGAGTGATTCCCCTGCGTAGGTTTCGGCTTTTGCATATCTCGAATCCATTTCTGACAGCGGTATACCTGTCAGTGCTGTGTAGTGACATAGTACAGACGGCAGTTTTATTTTTCGTTTGGCAGAACGTACATGCTGTTTTCTTTGTTAGGCCTCTGTTGCTCTCGTGAACATACAGTGTCGTGTTATCAGGCCTACTATTGCTTGAACGGACTTCTTGTCCCTTTTTAGTACGTCCGCTGAACATGTAGGTCTCTGTCTAATCAGAAATTGCTTGGGCTGTCTCTGACCTGAAATACTCTTCCATTAATCATGAGATTTCTTTTCTTTTCATTGCTTAGTAATGGCTTTAACTAGCGTATACCTACTCAGGCTAATTCGTCTGCAACGATCCTTCGATGGCCTTCGTGTCCTGCTACCCAGACCAGCCACCAAGTCACCTTAGTTCAGCTTCCCAGCTTATTGAGCGTATTCATATGCGTGGAATCTAGTGCTTTTATCACTGATTGACTATCTAAATAGATAGCAATAGATCGATGATTAACTTCTTACCTAGCTAGTTCTTCAATATACCCCAGCACTGTTGCTATTTCGGCTTGAAGCATTGTTTCAGATTGAAGCTCCAAAGCAGCTATCGGCGGTTTTCTTGGTCCCCGTGACGCACAGGCATGCTATTTTCTTATTAGCCCTATTATTTTCATTAATTACAAAAGAGGACATTTAAATACGAAACATTAACGTTTAACTACATTTTATTGCAGAGTTACCAACTTTAAAATTTCGAATTTGGTAACTAAAAACTATTACTAATAAATTAAGTGTTTTCAATCTGCTAACTGCATCAGCACTTTAGTTTTAAATATGACTAAGCTCTGCCGTCTAGATCATGCAAAAAATAATGATTTAAAATGAGTAACCTTATTTGCTTCACATCAAATAAAAATACATACATGTAAATATGTTGTATTAGTCACTCGATTGATGTAGGTCAACACAAACAATATTCAAATTAATTACGTATAGACACTTTTACAACTCGCCATATAATTTAGCGTATAATTATCTATTATTAATATATTATTTATGACCAGTAAGATCAGCAATACCAATTTCGTATGCCAACGTTAACTTTTTAAATTCATCAAGCGAGTCTCAAACTCCAAATTGCGCCCATTAAATTTTGGACAATGAATCATAAACATATTATGTGAGTGAGTACACGCAGAGAAAATATTCAATTATTATTAATGAAAGTTGTACACTCAGGATAATTTACTCTCATAACTACTTATTTTATTGTTGCGATGGTTAGAGCGTTCATACACGCTTCTTGTAAATATGTGTATTCTGCTCGCTGTTTCTAGTATAACACACGCTGCTGAGATCGGAGGGACGATAAGGATGTGTGAACACGAATGCTTCGGTGGAATTTAATGCATATAACTATGCATACGTACATATTTTCGCGATTTTTCTGCCGGATGCGTACATATGTCTGTTAGACTACAGACGGATGAAGGAAGCACGTTCGACTTGGAATATGAAAAATTTTATTATTTGTATATAATAAATTTTAGATCATAAACAGTACGAGACGAATTATTAGGTATTTCGAAACTAGGTGCATACAAATCGAAAATTTCTCTTCCATAACGTCTTATGTAATATTCGTTTATAGCGTGCTACTGCGTATTGTGCAATCTAACAATATCTAGAAACTACATAAAATAAATCAGTTTTCGATATTGTTTGCCGCTAATTTGACAAGCTTCATAATTCCTCACGCGTATTAGTTTTTTTTAATGATTATTGAAGTATAAAAGCTCGTAATGTATGCAGAATGGTACTTATTTATGCCAATATAATAGAAAGTATTATTAAAACAGATTCTTTTATTCGTTTGCATTTTGAATAAATTCTGCCAACTTTCCTTCACTTTGCTTTTATTTGGAATTTTTACATTTATTTAGCTTGTCATTACAATTGTGAACTGAAACAATGCCCCTGTCTTCGTTGACATTCCTTAAGTCTTGATATGTTCATCATTTAAAAAAAGGTAATTCAATAGCGGCAATGGCTGAAGAGAATGAAATTATATAGTTAAGATATAAAGTTACTCCGCGAGCAATTTCATTGGTCACCATAAGTTTTCAAATTTAAAAACCGTCCTGTCAATTATTGTCATCACGGAAACGTGTAGAACTTCAAACAGCTTTGGGACATTCATGTTGTAGTTGTAACTAGAAAATCTTTCTGGGGGCGGAGGGTAAGTCCTTTGTGGTCGAGATGCGTCTCCCCTTATACCTTCCTACCATTACCTAATACAAATTAAAAAGTGAATGTCCTTTGGAAATTGAAAAATGCCTTCGACACATATGAGTTCACCTAAGTGCAGTCAGGCAATCCATGCCAATTCTTTTTTTTGCCAATTTTTAATTCTCCAATGACCTTTGCAGCCTCGGGTTCCCTCTCCTTGCTCTTGGTATCTTATTGGGTAAGGTTATCTCCAACCAAAGATAATCCCGGGAAAATTGCTAAATCATTCGACCTAATTATACGTTTTTAATGTAACATTTTCCTAGAAGCATGTATAGGATAAATCCTATTATGTATTTATCGTAATTTCGCCAATTAAATATCGCTGGATCAATCAAGTCCAATAGTATCAAATAGTTAGACATTAAATCGCGAACTCCTATGATATGTTACAGTCTGTAATATGGTATTTTCAAAGAAATGGGATTTTAGTTCAAATTGTACCAATCGTCTACTCGGAATGTGTGTTCTAATTGGTCGTAATTTTTGACAAATGCTATCGGAAACAATGAAACGAAGAAACGCCACGACAATCTACGCCGTTTAGTTCAAGTTACCTTTGAGTGAAGACGTATTAAGTTACACTCTCTGATCAAGGATCGCGAAAATTACCATTTTGATTAAACTTTATCAATTTAATCACATTACAATACATTAAAATAAAGTAAACCTGGATCGTGTGCAACTAAAAGATGAACACCTATACGCCTTTAATTTTGGGTTGTGACGGATTTGCTTCTAAATAGTTTTTTGTCTAAATTGCTGAAGGAGGAAGCTATTTTCAACCAACGCGCAAGATGGACACGCTTTATCTGTGGTAACATATATATAATCCGTACGCAGTAAATTCAAAGACATTTTTATAAGAAAAAGTTTCAAGATATTTTTCGCTCGATCGTAAAAGATTAACATATTGAATTATAGGAAGTAAAATCCATCTCTGTAAATTTGAAGAGCTTTTATAGCTTACAGTATTGAGTAATCATGGTGCATAATCGACCTTCCAAACTAAAAATAAGTTTGTAGAACTTCTTTAAAAGCCTCAAAAAATATATGTTCAGTAATCAGATGTTACTCCATATTCTTTTTAAATTAGTATACTAGTTTGTTCGTTAGTTGATTATAATTACTGTATAGGTTGTGTATAATTTGCTCTCCCTAATTAGACACGATCCTTCTTTTTATAACTCTTATATGCTGTTAACGACAGATAAACGTAATGTTGGTTTCTTTATTGTAGACGTGCTCATACATACATACATATATCGAATACTGCGTGTTAATGTTTATATTTATCATAAACTGTACAAAAAAGAGCAATTATGGCACGAGAAGTCTTGGCACAGGAAGTCCACGCGTGGATACGACCACCAAACACATATGAATCACTTTTTTTATTCGAATAATCTTTAGCCTACAAGATTTTAACATTGACATTGTATAACATACGTTAAACATATTTAATTGTCATTCTATACGCGCTTTCGAAGTTGTTCTGATTTCGTCCACGTACATTCTCCGAAGATTATTAATTTTAATGAATGCATAAATGTATTGCATGACTATTAATTAAACTTAATGCAGTATTAGCTCTACGTCCTTATCTTGATAACCTTCTACATGCGTAAACTTTGAACTTGCTTAAATTTTATTCTAATAAGAAGGTACTGGTGGTCTCTTAAGGAACTAACTGCGTATTTTTTTAATGGCGTGCAGTTAACTAATCACACTTATCATTAGAATTTACGATTATGGAGAAAGGTTTCTCAAGTAACGTGCGTCCACCAGTACAATAACGTTTGAAAACTATATTTTGCGAATGGCATACTTCCTTTCTGAAAGTCAGAAGACATTCAGCTTTGTATTAAATCTTTGTACAGTGTTGTTCATTGGAAAATTTTTAGACGAAAATGTTAATACAAAGACGACGAGGTTAGTCTGCATAAATCTTATTTATAAAAATTATCGCATTGCTTATTATTAAATTATCGAACAACATTGCTATAGAGTATCATGCAATTTGAAATAACTTCAGTGACTTGATGTAGCTAAATGAAAGCCTAATCAACTCCTTTGTTTTTGCTTCAAAATTCTCCACGGAGTTGCAGAACATGAAGAAGCGAGGAGGATTTAGAACCAACCAAAGCAACTGAGATGTGAAGTGTGTGAAAATATTTAAGGCTAGAAGTATGATTTGAGTGATCCACTCTTACACTACTCCTGATCCATTGCACATGCTCTATGCTCTGTATCTGCTTATGTATCAGTATGGTTAGCGCACCCATCCGGAGAGCGGGAGGTCGTAGGTTCAAATTCTACTGGTGTCTAACAAAATGTTTTTTTCGTAAATTAAAATTTAATTCTATCGGGAAATCCAAGAAAAATAACAATTTTAAGAATGTTATAAGTTATAACATCTTACAAAAACAACACATTACCTAGTAAGGACAGATAACTTCAGATTCCTCTTGTTTATAGCTTTCTTGTCATTTTTAACAATAGAGCTACTATTATTCTAAGCATTTACGTGAAATTTTCGGCTTTTTCACTTTTGTTTGTTGCGGATACTCCATGTTGTAAGATTCGATAATATCAAAATATAAAATCCTCTTTTACTCCTTTCAATTTTTACCAACATTCAAATATCACCATCTCAAAATTCATCTTTTTATAAATGTTATTTTTTTTCTTTTCTTTAATTATTATAAAATGTTATTGATGTATAATTTAAAGATTCTGACTGACGATACCGAAACTAGCTGCAGTGTATGTTTAATAAATTGTTAGGAATAAAAGAGAATTTTGTTTTTTGACTTTAATTGGGCATTTTGTTAATCTCTAAACAAAAACCTTTGGTGTAAAGGCTAAAATAAAAACATTTTTCAATTTTTACAGTAACTGTGTCTGTATGAGTCTAAGATAAATTCTCTTCGAAATATTGCCAAAAATATGTCAATTTAATTTCATAAGTAGTCCGATATTCATGTGTTATTGTTGCAGCCATTTTCATACTTTACAACAGTTTGATTAAATAAACTGAAACGTTTCGAAGCAATAAAATAGCAATAAATCTTTCTCAGAATTTTGGAAAGTATTTACATAAATCCTTTCTGTGTGCGCATATGAGTGTGAGAAAATCTTGCTCCAAGTATCTATTATTCTTAATCTTGACGTCCAAACAAGTACAGGCTAATGTGATTATTGTTTTAGGATCTCAAAGTATCAAAAAGTTGCTTTTCTATTTGATGCTCAAACGATTTTATTTTCTATCGTTTTGATTTCCTCAAAATAGTTTTCGGTCTGTTTACATATCGACAAGAATACCAAAAACCAACGGCTTCCATATTTTATTGTGTTGATCCTTACGATGTTTGTGTATCTTGATCGAATTATTTGTCATGATTTTGATATTGATATTGTATTTAATGTATATGTATATGCAGCTCTCTCAATAATTGCAATTGCGAAATAGATTTATTTGAAAATAAACTTGTAATTAATTTTGGCGGATCTTTTTTTACCATAAATTTGACAATATAAATCATTAAAATGCGAAAATTTTTAAATGAGAAGATTAAATTATCCAAGTTATAAATCTAACATTTTAATACTATACAGTCGAACATACCTCAAATTTTAATTTTCTTTTTTTTTGCAGGTAAGGTTTGAACCACTTTGCTTTGAAATTGGTGGTCATGTTTTGAAAATCTCTCTACGGCAAGTATATCTTCAATTTAATTTTCTTAGGTTAAGTGCTACGTATGTATAGATATAGCTTTATCACGAATGTTGCGCTTAAAAAGTACTCGGGTTTTTCTATCGCTTAATTTATCTTATATTCCTTATATTATTACATAAAATTATTATTGGTAATCCCAAAAAAACTCACAATACGTAACACAATTTCCGTACAATCTATGCACTTATGTAAACGAAAACGGATTTAGATATTCTTGCGCATCTATTCCTAATATTAAAGAAATAAAATTACGTAAAAATTCAATTCACTTTTGTAAATATTTCTGTAATGCTGTTTGCATTCGCGAATCTAATTGCGGTACATAATTGGCCAATCATCCATTCATGCTCTATAAATAATTAGGTACATAATTGTGCGTTATATTTGCATATTACGGCCATGAAGAAGCAAACTAAAACATCGATAAAAGTTATTAAACAATCTAACAAATATTGAATAAACTACGACCGTGATAACTTTTCAATAACTTTAAATGTATGAAAGTACACGTTATGTAACGTAGAACATACGTTGTTTTTCTTTATTATCAGCACACAAACGCAATTTCCTTGCAATTTAAAAATTAATATTCACTTCTTCACGCACTAACAGTTTGTAGATCTGTTGCAGTTTAATCATTTCCGCTTCTATTGAAATTATTCGTTGTGTTGTTTACGTTATACAAGGTGCTAATAAACAGGTCCTGCTTCTTAAGAAGGTGAACTCAGGTGCATGTTAAATATAGAATTTGCCAGTTTTCAAAGTTTAACCATTATTCAGTAGCACTTTTATGCAAAGTATGATTTTGCAGTATATGGTAGTGGGTCACTGTGGTAAAATGCGTGGACTTACCTTAATTCATTTTTTTTTAAATTTTAATTCCAATATTCATTAGATATCAAAATTTAATTTAATATTTGCAGAATTCAAATTACTGTTGGTTATTATTCAAATTCCGGCAATATTTCATTAGCTTTACTTTGTAGGGAGCAATTAAAATCACACGTTATCTTTAATCATTTACATCTTAGAAATATTTTTTGTAAAAAACCCACAAAACTCATGCAGAACACACGTATGGAATGCAGCAGTCTAAATTGACAACGTCATCTATAACATCAAAATTACCGTCGTTAGGCCAACCACAAAAAGTATCAAATCGTTGAATCACAACGAGTAAACAAGTGGACAGATAGAAAAATATACCTTTTAACAATTTAAATCAACTTTGAAGCAATAAGCAAGAAAATGAACTCAAAAAGCTAAGGAAAACGATTAAAGGGATTTGTAATTGGAGCATTAAGCTAAACAGGAGAAAACAGGATTTCAAAGAAGAATTTCGAAACAAACACCAGCACGAAACATTTACCGAAAGTGAATTAAAACTATTCTATAAAAATAGTTGAAAATAAAAGACAGGGACTTACGATTATCGTTTAATTCAATTTTTCCTTTACTAGATCATATCAATACTTAATGGGACCCTTTAAAAACTTTCTCGGAAATAACATAAATGAAAGTTAATTGAATGGAATCTTAATAAATTTTGCAATCTAACTAATAAGCTTTTGGTCAAATTAAACAATTTTTCAATGCCAAAAAATGATATATCATTTAAAAAATCCGTGATTTCCTTGGTTTTCCCGACGTAATTATATTTTTGAAAAATATTAACATCAATAAGGAATCCAGCCTGATATCTCCCGCTTGCCGATAATAATTTAGGTGGGAAAAACCAAGAACATCACGGATTTTCACATTTCACCCACGAAAGTCAATGTATATGGTTTATTTAATTGAAATTATTTGTAACATTTTAAATATTTAAGTCTATTTGCTAACCTAATAATAATAACGTGCTACTGCTTGAACACCTTCCCTGTCGAAACTTCAAAATCTGCTTCGAAATTGTAGATGTTTCTTAGACGTTCCTTGTAGTTACTTATTTTTCATGTAAATTAATTCCAAGACATTTCAGCTTTATAGCTTTATGCAACTACATTCATGTTGTATGTTATTTAATCAATTTATATAGTTTTCGTTTAGTTTACATGGTAGCTCTAATTTATACACCAAAAAGTATTTGGCTTCCACAGTAACCAATGTCAATTATTGCAGTGCAATATGGTTTTAACATTTTGTTTAGAATTTCAAATACAGTAGTACAAGCACCAGAATACATTCAATAAATTTCATTCGAAGCAATACGATTATGTTTTGAGTTTTGCGTTTTGTGCTTTGCGTTTTGCGTTACGTTTTGAAATCTGAAATTGGTCATACCATAATATAAGACAGAGACACGGAAATAGACTAGAGAAAAATCGAGGGAAGTGACCAATAACATTGCTTCACCTCGTCAAATTGCAACTGTGTGCAAACAAAAATAAAAATCTCAGATGAAAATCAAAATACATTTTGAATAAAAATATTACAACATTATGTACTTGAAAATATGGGATAAGAGTTTGTTAAAATAAATGTATAACTGAAAAGAAGACTAACATGTACTGAAAACAAGTAACGTCAATTTCTAGTAGAGGCTGATAAACCTGAAGGATTATTTAAGATTTTATTAGCATAAAGAAAATATGTTTTTTGATTAGAAGATTTCAATGGTGAACATTTTTGATGTAACAGGTATGTTTTGCTTTAGGAAATACAACGTCAAAACAGAATTAACTTAGTAAAACGTTTTCCTTCCTTTGTCGTTCTTTCATGATTATGCACATTATATATGCACAAATATGAAAAATGTACAAGCAGCGGACATCATTATGATCATAGATTATTACCGGCAGCAATATACCGTCCTTAGTAAACGTAGTCCTGGATTAAATATGTCTCGAATTGTTCAATTATTATGGTTTCATTGTATCCGTTGATTACTTGAAGAAATTTCGTTCAGTTTCGTTTTTCAAGTTCGCTACTAAAAAATAAAAAGTTCATTCAATAGCAATAACTGAGGAAATACACTCCCCGACAAAAACTTAGACGCGGTAAGATGTTTTAAAGGTTTTAAGAGTTACAACATTTCTTTGCGAAACTAGCAAGGTATCTAATTAAGTTTTTATTCATAAAAGTAAAATAAACTTAAAAATATCTCCTCCAGTAATATATGAACTAAATAATAAATTATTACTCCAATGTTTAAACAATTTCTGCGACAAAAATTTAGACGCTCTGCTGCAAATGTAAAACAAAAATGAACAATTGAATGATCAGTAATGCGTAGATCCTCCATTGTTCTTAATCACTTCCAATAGTCTGTTATTAATAGATTTATATAAATCTAACACATAATTTTGAGGGATATTCTGCCATTCAGTCACTATTGAAGTTTTCAGTTCCTGTACCGTGAAATATTGACGGCCTCCGCCATAAACGCGACGCGCCAATTCACCCCACATGTCTTCAATAATGTTTAAGTCTGCTGACCGTGCCGGCCACTGTAAAGTTTTAATCTTTTTCCCTTTAAACCACTCAGTAATGGTTTTTGCTTTATGAATTGTCACGCAATAAGTCTTTATACGTCACAGATATCATTTTGTTTGTGCAAAACACTATCTCACTCTTATCGCGGAATCCAATCGCTGCCCATATCATCCCAGATCCACCCCCTAATTGTCCGGTCATTTTCACTTTCGGTTCCTTTCTCAGATCATGATAATAATGCGAGTACCCATCTGGTCCGTCCAAATTACAACGTTTCTCATCGGAAAATATAACTTTTTCCCATTGTTTCTTCCAGGATACGTGTTCTTCAGCAAACTTCAACCTCGCTTCTTTGTGTTTCACCGAGAGTGGCGATTTTCTCAAAATTTTCTTCCGTGATACTACCGGTGACGCCTTTAAAATCCTTTGAACATTACGCACGTGCGTTTGTACCTCCGCCTGTTCTCTAATAACTCTCGCAGACGCAGAAGAATTGGATGCACACCGCAATATCATGCGTTTATCCCACTCACTTACAGCTTTCGGTCGCCCCTGGCCTTTTGGTTTGCCGTAATTTTCCGCATCATTTAGGAAATTTCTAACGCAATGATCAATTATCAAGGATAATTGCTTTTTTCTACCCATATTGCAAACACTTTATAAAATATAATTTCTCGTAGTGAAATGTGTACACTTTACCAGCACAACCACTGCATAGAAAGAGAGGTATCAAATTAAACCATTTTTGCTTATATTAATGTAATAAATGCACAGGGTCTAAATTTTTGTCGCATTTAAAATTCCTATTTTGATCTGGGAAAATCTCAATTACCCCTCATAAAGCAATAAATACCTAGAAATATCTATAAATGGACTATTTACATAACAAGTATTAATAACCCTCATTTATATTTTATATAAAGTCTATAAACTTTGTTTCGTAAATGAAAACGATACCGCGTCTATGTTTTTGTCGGGTAGTGTAGAAACATCTCCATCAATTTCTAATTATATTTCTCATTATAATCAAAATTATTATGTGTATTTAGTGATTGTATGTCTTCATTTCACTTCACTCACGTACTCGTTCATTATTTGGAACACAGAATTACAACCCTGGTTTATTGTTGTATATTAAAACTAACTTGTGTCACCGCGGATACGCAAATATTTCAAATACGAAATACATAGATATCCTGCCTAAATTAAAAGTATACTGAATACTAACCCTTAACTGGTTTAATGGTTTACAATAGAGTTTCAAATCAAATATGCCCCTGTGCCAATTTTTGTATAAAACACAAAAATATGTAGGTTTACATATCATGTCTATTAGACATAGCTCTATTCTAAATAATTCAAGCAAATTATTATCCTACTATTTTATTTTACGTCTGGAGAGTTTAAAGATATTCCAACTGTAATTCTGTAATATTGTATAATTTATACAATATCAATTATAGCTACTGCCTTCCACAAAGGCACACTGACCAGCCGTAAAACGTCGAACCGTGCCTCTGCGTATGATAGATGTTGGTAGCTTGTATCGTTATTATTTTCTAGAAAAGACAACGAAAGCATCTTATTTATTACATATTATACATACTACAAACAATAAAATTAAAAAAATATATAAAAGTCATAAAGTAAACAAACAAAACGCCCATACTAAATTGCTGATACTATAACAGGATACATTACGGCTGCAATTTCCAGTAACCCTAGTTACAATTTCCGGGTGACTAACATAGCAACCAGAATTGCTTAGATTCTTTAAGGAATACATGGCAGATAATGTTGATAGATTTAATAGTTTTCCGTGAATTTGTTTACCGTAATATTATTATTGTGATTTATTGTTGATATTTTTATACGTATAAGAGAATCACAATAGGTTTTTAAACTAAATTAATTAAGAATCGACACAGTTTGGAGCAACTTACGCAGAATGCTAAGGGCGGGAGTATTGTGAATAAAGGACATTATTCATTCAATAAAAATTATTAATAGTTTAGAAAAGATCAGCTATCGGTAGGGTTGAAAATGTTAAAATTCTGAGGACGATATAGTTATTCTTGGTTTTAATAAGATTGTTCTTTTTAGCACTTAATTTTTGTTTGTTTTAATTTTAATTGTATTTTTTCTTCATAATTCTACGATCCCACTAACTTTCATTTGATTTTGGATTTCTTTTGACTCCAAAAACAAACCAAATATGTCGAAAAGGGGGCATTTTTCGACATCTGGAATTTCGAACCAAATTGTGCGCTAAATAGAAGTTTATGATGATTATATTACTCTTAGTAACAGTTGAGTCCGTTTCTCAGTTTGGAGAAGTGGAGAGTTAAAGTGGGGAAAAGAACGGTAATAGCAAAATAGAATAGAGAAAGTGTATCGGCTTCGAGTCAATGGCAAAAATATAGTGTATTCTACATACAGATAGCCTTATACATATAATATATCCAGGAAAAAAGACGATTTCGTAATATACATAAATCTACATGCATTTGTACATAATAAAATATTCACGGCAATAACTCCTTATGGAAGCCTTCATAAAGAAACTGTTCTGATAAAACTTCTTAGAATCTAAGAGAGGTATTACACTATGACATTGAACTTGACCTTGCGGTTGAGATTCAAAGTCATGTCAAGATTAAAGTTAGTAAAAATCCTCCTAGGCCTGGAAGATAGAATAATATTGGAAAAAGAGATGAAAGTTGAAGATGAAAGTTGAAGATGAAAGTTGAAGATGAAA
>LR737395.1:2620846-2645142 GCA_902655005.2 Marronus borbonicus
GATGAAAGTTGAAGATGAAAGTTGAAGATGAAAGTTGAAGATGAAAGATGTATTCGCTGCTAACATGAAACAGCTAAAAAACTCCTCAAAATAAAATTATTTCATTGGTTAGCAAGGGTAGCATGACAGACGATAATATGTGATCAATTATAAAGTTGAATATGCTTATGAGCCATCGGCCTTATCAGCCGTGACTGTCGTAGTGCTACTGTACAAGGTAATAACATGTTATAACAATAATTACAAATAATATTAGCAATAACAGTAGCTTTAACAGCATTAGGAATGGTCATTGTCAAGCTACCTGTTAGTAGAGCTATTTTGCATTATTATGCATATGTAGTGTAATGCTACAAAATAACAACAACGAGGTTGGCTGCCATCAGCGCCATATTCATTTTTTATCTTGGCATTTCACATTGTCCACCTATCAAGTATGAGAGTCCATCTGTTGGTAAGAAGCCCGATCCCTGTTCCTATCCGAATATGAAGGGGGCATAAAAATAATAAAATTAATATAGAAAATTAATATAAGTCCAGCCAACGACAATCGTGGTGAAGACTTATATTAACTACTTTTATCTGTCATTCTCCTTTCATCAAATTAATGTCAGAAATTTCTACAGCAAGTTCCAGTGCATACGTTAGTCGTAGACCTTTGTCAATTAAAAGTCTTTCGGTCCGTTTCATCTAAATTCTCGGTATAATTTAACGCTGTAGTGTTGCATGTGGTCAAGAGTGTCATCAAAGAACACAGAATCCCAGCATCAGTTGCGTCCCTGCATCATGCTACAGCAAAATCGTTCGTTTCAGCATCTATTTCAATAATAGTATATTTTCAATAGTTAAAAAATTATCATAGGTGACAATGGAATGAAACAATCGCCAACGTTATTTAACAAGGGTGAAAAACAACGCCAATTTTATTTGTAACTTTATGTCTAGCGGTCGTCCAAGCACATTGTACGTAGCATTTCCTCCAAGTATAATAGTTTTGAGTAAATATTTGAATTTAAAATTTATTCATAAGTGTGTTCAGTAGTATATTATTGAACAAAAGGTGTTCCAAGGAGAACATAAACCTGGTGTTTATGTATTAGAAAGTTACGAGGTTTAAGGTTAGTAGTTATTTTCATTTCTACATCTTAACACGTCTCTTTTCATCTGCCGGAAGAGTGTCTATGGACATTCCCGGATTCACGACCCTCCATTTTTGAAGAAAAATTTAGAATTTCGTAAAATTTCAAAAATGTTCCCAAATTTCATATTGTCAAAACATTACAGTATATATGATATCGTACTTTTTTCTTGGATATATTATACAAGTGTATCTCTATATGGAATGTATTGGTGTTTGGAAAGTCCACTACATTTTTACAGTGGTACAGTGCTTTCTATTATTGTACTGTTACCCGTATTTCAACCCTTCTTTTATCCCATTTTTTAATTCACACTTTTGGAAACTGAGAAGTGGATTGAACTTGAACTTTTTATAGGAGTTATATATTATTATAAACTTCTAAGCATTAGATTTCGCTACGTGCTTTAAATAATTATATACATAAAATGGTAATTATACAATTTCCTTCTGCTAATAACGGCAATTCTTGATTGCGTTTTACAACGGCGTGATTTCATAGATTATATCACTGATACGTGATATGTAATTAGAAATCATTAAACTAGATGTCTGTCGAATAATTTTAAAAGCATTGCAATGTTTTGAGTAAGTGAAATAATCTTAATTAGAAGCAAGTTATATTCGTATCGTGGTTGATTGATTTATCATCGAGATCAGTGGTTCTCAGCGTAGTTCATATGGCCCGTTGAGGGTCACAGCGTACTTCTTAGAAGTTACAAAAAAAAAAACATAATATTGGAGAGCTACGAAGTCCTCTGGTTCGGTTTCATCAATATTTTTAAAATAGAAAAAGGAAATAAACGCCATGAAGCAGTAGGTAACTATAATATATCCAATTCAATACATACACTATCTTTGCTTGCAATCTAGTAGTAGTCTTTTGAAAATCCCAGAAATGCCTTGAAATTGAAAACAGAAGCGACCTTCGATTATCATTATCACTAACTACAATCTAACACCATCCTAGCGTGGAACGGACAAAGTTGTTCCACATGCACAATATAGAAGTAAAACTATAATGTTACATAAATATAATATAGATATAGTTTTACTTCGATTATTCTCTGAATTAAATTGTGATTAGTGACAAGACCCCTTTTCCTTGCAGCATGAACAAAACAACATATAGCAAGTATTCATTTGAATACGAATATGTTAAAGACACGATGCCCATTAGGGAAAAATATACAATTACGCAAAAAAAAGGAAGATGACTATGGAAGGCTTGAAAATATTGATAACGAATCCACGACACGAGTAATTAAATATACAAATCCAAAATAAAGAGTTCCTCTTTAAACAGACTTATAAGCCCAAATAAAAATTTAATTCTTAATCAACTACAAAAATCAAATAAGTATTTTCAAACTGAAGGAGCTTCAGAAGAATACTATTTTCGGTAGATCCACCAATCTAATACGTATAATTCTGAACGTACGCACGGCTCATGAATTTTACGCATGCGGCAGAGAAAATACCAGTGCCCTAAAAATATTAAAGTGGCGTCGCTTATACAATTGATTAAGTGGGTGTACACCTTGATAATATCGCTTAATGGTTTTGCATACAGATACACATTCGAATAACAATGGATCATTACCGCATTTTAACAAGTTTAGGTGTTAAGAACTAAAAGTATCTGTGATGTCATATCTACTGACATCACCAGTCCATTTCAGTGCACGCACCACTGGCGGTTCGCCATTATTTTCAGATATATAAATACCGTTACTATTGCTAAATATAAACGCCCTAAAATTTCAGTCTGTTTATGAGCAGAAAGTCGGGGATACACTACTCCGTGAGTTTGGCTGTATGAAATAAACCAGCGTGAGCCCCTAATTTACAGTGCAGTAGTAGGTTTTTGTCAATGTGTTGACTGGCAATTGTTATGCCTTTATATTACATTACAATGGTTCTATTTTAATATGTAGTACGGTAAATAAGTCGAAATTAAAACACATTAACCTTGGACGTCAAAGAAAGATGTGTATGTACGAAACATAAAAGAAATTGTGTAACCCTCTGGTAGAAGTAGCATAGCTTAGGATCCCGATATCTAAAAGTACAAATACAAACATTCTTAACTTACAAAGCAAATACTTCGAAAAATTCGATGAAGGAGTATAAAGGTGGTTTGTATGATAAACAGTGAATAAATAGTTTGTTTTAACATAGAAATATCGGTAGGAGGTTATCCAAAAATATTACATAAATTACATTAAATAAACACTTCTTGAAATGTCAATAATGTTTGAAACCCAAGTACACGAGGAATTGTATTTAGAAGGGGGAATAAACTGACAAACAGTTGTATGAACATTTCCATTAGAGAGTTTGTCTTATAGCAAAATATAGAACAGAAGATCAATGAAAGTCAGTAATTTACTTTTATGAAATAAAGTAAATTAAGAAACACAGATTGGAAGGTTAAAAAAAAATGAAAGGTATTTTAAAGGGGCATCAAGTAGGGGAGAAGCACAAGAATAACTATAAAGAATACGGTTAAATGCTTTAAGGTATTACATTTCAGACTGTATCGTGTTAATTTTAAAGGAATTGAGAACATAGTTGTTTGATATGAAAATATATCCAAATTTTTCATGTTTTCCAGTATCCATACCTTGCAATTAAATAAAAATATATAGTAGGCTACCAATTCAGTTTTGCCCTTAACTATACATTTCTTTTGTTAAAATGTTGACGAAGTAACGTAGGCGGAACGCGTGTTCAGAATTATTAAGGAGGGTACGGAAACTATTCTACGGGACCAGATGATCAGGCGAACAGTAATTCACGGTCTAATGCTTTCGATGTCGACTCCTAATGGTCTTATTATTTTTTATAGCGGCAAACGCCGAAATAATTAAGATAAAGTGGAATACGATGTCAGAGGGTAGAAGCTAACACGACGGGTAGTCAAATGGAGCTTATTCAAACGACATTCTACCTTATTCATATTAATGGTATTTTAAAGGCTTGTTTACGTTCTGATACGTTTGGGCGATTGAAAACGAAGCGTTTATCTATTACGATGATTATTACCAAGATTATGGTAAAAAAAGCAATTAGTTTGTTTCTCAATTCTGAAGTGTTAGGAAATGTGTATTTACTTCTTTTTTTTTGGTCCACTAAATATTAAATAAACTTAGGCTTTTACTAGCGAAATAAAATTGTTGATTACTTAAAGAGGAAATACTTTTCGTAACACTTTCAAATAGCAAGAAATAATGTACTTGTACATATTTATTATATGAAATGATATAAGAGAAATTTAATTTGGAGAATATCTAGAACGTTTTTATACAAATTTTGTTCTCTATGCTGCCATGGTGGTACAACGCAATTTAGAATCGTATAATTAGCCCAAATAAAGAAATGAATTGCATTGTTTGTGCATGAAAATAACCCATCACAAAAATGTTTGAATTGGTGTGAGTTCATAGTAATAGAAGTGGATAAATGAAGGACTAAAATCTCACAAATATCTTTAATAATAATAATTTTATTGGTCCACGGCAAAGCCTATTACACGTCAAACTAAACTATATACCATAGATAAGTGCAAAAAGAACTAAATACATTATAAAAAAAAGAAAAACAAGAAACTAAACTACTTTATCAATGACATCATATGATAGTTTCCTTACAACAAACTTAAAATATAATAGTTTCAAAATTTTAATTTAATTCCGAATTTAATAAATTCAAACAAATCCTAAAGTTTTACATAGGAGTAATCTCTTCTGCACAACTTAATCGGAAATTAAATAGTATGCCCAGATCTCCAACAGTATCAATCTTCTTGAGATAAGTATCACGTATTGAGTACACTGAATTGATATAACTAGTTTTCCTCGTGTAGATAATAAACAACCATTTACATTGACATTTAGTGATAATTTGTATAAATAACATAAACATTTGTATAAATAATATCAGCTAGCTGCAAATTATGTTGTAAGTGAGCCACATCGTTTAAAAATCTAATGGGAGAGTGTATCTTTATGTCATCTGCGTCTCCACTGTCGCAAGTGCGACCCTTGTGTTACTCCAGTAAAAACTATAGTGAACTCTCTTATTTAAATAAGAATGTAGGAATTGTAACAAGGAAGAACTTAATCTGAAGACTGACTGCTTGTCAAGCAAAATTCCATGGTTAGTAACATCGAAGGATCGGCTAAGATCATTGTAAACTATATCAACTTAACGTTGCAGATCTAGTTGCTTATTTAGAAATTAACACACACAGACAAGATTAGTAACTGTTGACCTACCTCGAAAGAAACCATGTTGGTTAGATGAAATATAAGGAGGTGCATTAAATACCAACAACTTAAGTTGGAGAGGCCTTTGAGAATCATATGGGCTAACAAGGAAGAAGTATATTTCTTAGGTATAGAGGTAATATAAACACATATAAAACATATCACGAGCAAAATTTGCATTAGCGTAATTTTCAAGAAGTGACTAATCGGTATCAAAAGGATCAGAATATAAATTGGAGCGAAATGCAGATTTTTCGCCCAGAGATGGTGTAAGAGAAATCGATAACGTAGGATGATAAATATCTAAAGGAACAAATGCTAAGGTATCAGGAGAAACCACAAGAACATTAGACATTAAATCAAGGAGCCGATTATCAAAGTGAAGTGATAAACAACACATAAGTATTGGCACCCTCCGCACCACACAAGTTTAATTTATTGTGTGGTGCGGAGGGTGCCGATACTTATGTGTTATTTACCATACTACGCCACAGTCCTTGCTATCATTATTGAAAGTGAAGTGAATTTAATTGCTTAAGATTTATTAAGATTAAGTGAATTCAATAAACGGCTAAAGGTGAAACATTTGGTGCAGGACAACAGATATATTACAAATTGCGGTAAATTAAAATCTCCAATCAAAAGCGATCACAACATCACAAAAACTTCAAAATCTTGTAATGGAGAGATAAATACAGCGGTCAAGTAGAACGAAGCCCAACAACAGGATTTACGCTTGCAAATAGTAACATGAACTAAAGCAACCATCGAACGTATCAATAACTTCATATGAGATTATCCGCCAACAGTAGAAGATTTTCTATCGCATCTATGAACAAGGTACCAATTCAGAATCAATAACGGAGTCATCAAACCAACTTACCGTAATAATGACAACATTATAGGATGATTCACAAGCAGCAGAGGAAAATAAAGGAGTTTAATTGAATTTGACTAAATTCAATTAAAGACATTTGTGAGATTTAGTCTTTCAGTTACTCATTTCTATTTTTTAAAGTTATTATTACCTTTCCTGAACATTCAAATCAGATTATTTTGAATCATTGCGTCAGCAAAATTTTTTATTTCAAGAATTTATTTACACAAATTACTGGCTAACACAAGTATCATTTAAATTGGTCACCAATCCTTTAGTTACTAAAAAATCATGATTACATTTACAATCAACTGTATGGTTAATTGACAAATAGAAGAATATTGGCGTGTTAACGAGATTCGGGAATAGAAGAAGAAAAACTGACAGAAGCATCAGTGAACCTAACTACAATCCAAATGCGCCTTCGGAATTCTAAACTAATCTATTGCTTTGAGTTTACGCTCTAAAAAGCATTATGTCAAGACGACGAGATACAACCATAGTCATTCTTATAGAGCAGTATTAAAGACCATTCATTAAAAGGTATACCTATTAAGCTAAAAGAGAAGACTGATAAGTTGACCAAAGAAGCAACGAATGTGCTTTCCACTGTTTTAAGCTCATGCCGGTCTATAGAAGCCACGTCAAACAAAAAATAATAAATTGGAAGGACAATCAAAAGGCAAAAAACATACCTGGACAAAGACGAACAAAGGAATTGATATGAATTGCTAAAGACGGCAAAATCATTTTCCAATTTTTTTTCAATTTTCAATCCATTCAGCAAAGGGTATCCTAGAATATTGGCACACTTATTGACAGATCAAGTCCTAAACTATCACCGATATAAACCAAAAAAAGCTGAAGATGATCTCTGACGTCTACACCAAGCGAATTTGGAGGCGACAAAGGATATTCTGTATAAATCTTACGTATCTGTTTAAATGCTTGCCTAGTGATTTCTTTCACGTATTGAGACGTGAATTGTTCTCTATACCTATTTTGAGGAAATGATCTATATAATTAATTTTATGTGAGACGACGATATCCAACGTTTGTCTTTATAATATTGATAATGCATTTTCGACAGCAGGAGAGGAATACCTCCATTTCGCAACTTGTGAACGCCATAAAAAGACGACAATCATTACTTACTATGTACTTAACCACTTTGTAATGTTTCTAACCTTATTATTATTATGATGAATCATTCAGTGAAGTTTTAGCAAGGTGTGTTCATTATTGAATATGCCTTGCTGGTATTCTGGTTTAGGAGTATTATTACAATTCTTCGGAGTCTTTTTTATTTCAGTAACCATTTTCTTTTCTGTTAGTAAAATGTTTTTCCTTTATTATTTTTAGCTCCCTATTCTTCAGGCTGAAACATACTATTCCGTATTGGATTACGTAACTTCACCGCATATTCTAATCAGTTCGTCATTGCTAAATATCAATGTAATATTGACAAATACATTAATCATTAGGATATGCAATATACCGGTGTTACTAGTTGCGATATAAATAAAAATGACGAACTATGTGGACGTAAATCTATATTTCATTCAATCGATGCAAATTAATTTCAGAACATGTTTGACAGTATGTCAGATGAAACGATTATATCTGAAAAATTTATAATTCCGTTCATTATTTTGGCTTTTTCTAATTTGGGAGGGCGTAAACAAATTTGTATGCCTTTTCGAACTTTTGGATATGACAAAGTGTCAAAAGTTTATTTTTCCATTAATAATTTCGAAAAATACTAAAAATATACTTAGTTTGTATGGATATGGATAAATGTGCTAGCGCTTGAAGTAAGAAACATACAACAATTATTTTTGAAAAGCATTCTTCAATCTGAGTAACGCTGCGTATTCGTATTATGCGCGTTCGTTATAATTCAAAACACCTTGGTTTCTTTCGATGCCAAACTGTTATATAATTAATTAATATCCTGATCCAACATAATGCATCATCGTTATATATACGGCAAAAGTTCTAATACAGTGACCGCCATAAAGTGAGCATCGAATGGAAAAAAAATATTTCTAATTAAAAAAAAATACAGCAGTAATTTGTGTTTGCCTAAGAACACATTTAGCCCTTATTAAATACACCAAGTAATTTAGTTATTTAAAGAAAGATTTCTCGAAATTGTTAAAATCTAAAGTGTTATTTATCAGAAACTAAGCGAGATTTCAGTAAGATTTTTTAAATTATGTTTTAGCTACCTGAGGAATCTGAAAACTAGCAAACAATTCTTTTTTTTAACCTCCAAAAAATTTAATGTTTTTATTTTTGTTGTTTTCAACATTTTTTTTATTTATTTAAAATGTAAAAAATTACTGAGTTTGCTAATTATTTCTTTAGTTTTCTTTTTTACTTAACGAAAAGTAATATCCCTGCATAATATTTGCAACGCCATGTTCAGGAAAAATATTTATCAATGATAATTAATTACTGAAATTTATTTAATTAAAATTTAAATAAAATGAATTAGTTAACCAAAGAAGACGAAATTGTTTCGATTATCGGTCAAAATTATAAAACACATGGCAGAGAAGGATATACAAAAAAAACATATTTTCCAGTCAGCATGAGAACAGTTTTTGAAATTCCTCATAATTCATTAGTCAACAATGAAGAACGTCAACTTCGTATAATGGAGACTGTTGTAGAAAATCCACGAATCCTTTTAGAGAAATCACCCAACTGAACGCAATAATCAGTAGAAGAATTTTGAAAATAAATAAATTCACGTATTGTAAACCGACATTTAACCCATACAATACATAGCAAGATCGAGATTTGAATTGCCAGCTATATTTTCGTTTTTGGGTTCAAGCATAAATAAATAATCGATCATTTATTAAGCATATGCTTTTCAGCAAACAATGATGTACAAAGCAGGCAGACACGTTAGAATGTCATTTTCGTTTTATTTTTTTAAATTAAAAAATAGGTACATCTGAGCAGAAGTTATTATTTTTTGTTCTAGGGTAGTTTTTCAAATATTCTTTGGCAATGCCCATTATTTTCAGTAAAACAAACAAATTATACCATTATGTATACGTTACGTATAGGATTTCTTTTTATTCCTTTTTCAAACTAATCTTGTATTTCTTGAGCTTCCTCAGGAAAAGACAGAGGTTTGAAAAATAGAAAAATAAACCGATTAAAAAAAAGTTTACAACCCATGTATGGTAGTTTAAATACTTTTATATTTTAATGAAAATATTTTTGACGGTTATAAACATTGTTTAATTAGACTGAATGAATAAAATTTCACCAAAAAGAACTACTTTAAACATTCCAAAACACTTTCTTGAATACTCACTTAAAATAAAATATGCATTTAACAATAATTAACATCATTTTTGTTATTGCAACTACATATTTTATTGCATCGGATAAGCGTATTGTAATTCTTATTATAAATTTATTATTTTTGTTATTTTAAAAATACAATGTAAATATGTAAAAATGTATAAAATGTAAGCTTATTCTATAATAAAAAAAAATTGCCTCTTATTAATCTAACTACATACTTAGTTAACTAAACTTAAAGTTGCCCTTTAACTTTAGTAAATTTCTCTTCGAATCAGAGATAAACAGCAATTATCAAGAACACAGTGAAGTAGAATTCCAAAGGATAATCTTGAGAATTATTAATTATTATAAGAATTAGAATATAATGTAGATGTTAAATGAAATAATGTAATAAAACGGTTTTAGGTTAACTACCTAATTCGAAAATAGAAAGTGAATCAAGACGTTATTAAAATGCTTAAGAAAACTAACTTAAACGTTTTCTTTCAATGTTGTAAAAGAAAAGAAAATGAATACATATATGCATAGCTTTCCTTTTCAGATTCATTCATTATACGTAATAACACGTTCCATTAAATTACCTACATTTACGAGCAATGCTAACGAATTTGTCCTTGCAGTCTAATGGAAATAAAAATAGAATCGAATTGGTGTTTGCAAAATAATTAAAACTAAAAAAAAATGTTTGTGAATGTTCATCCAAAAGTATATTTTGAATTTTTAACGTGTCCTATAAATACCGATGAGGTCAGGATTACTGGCGTAAAATTCCTAATATAAATCCTAAAAGAAGCGGCATGTGTTACGTATCCTCGATTTGATTTCCCTGGAAAACGATTTCCTACGCACTTACACACATGACAATAATAAAAAGTTAAAGATACTTAAACGAGTAACTGTATAGGTAAGCTTAATTAAATTGTTTTGTACCGTAAAAAAACATTACGTCATTTGCACGGGTTGTATCAAAACAATCTCCGTACGGTACATATTTGCGAATTATAATCAACATATAGTTACCTACTCACGTATTTCGAATGGGGTGAGTAATGTGTACGGTAATTTCAGAGAGGCATTGCTTCTAATTTGCTTATCTTTGGGATCTCGCTCTTCATATATGCTTAAGGTAAACGTGGACAATAGTTGTCTATTACATCATCGTATACTGAAATTACGTCATTCTTTTAGCCATCCTAAATACTATTTGTAATAAAGTTATTGATATGTAAATGTAAGCGATTATAAATGAGTAATCAATTTTATTAGCTATGCAACTCCCAGTATTATATTACTCTATTTATATGTGTAAGCAGCATCTGACCAACGAGAGTAACGAAAATATAAATCACTGAAAACGAAAGTGTGCAAAACACGGTCCATATATACAGCATGTCCACCTCGTGCGTGGACGGAGGATAATTGCTTTCCTGAGCAATTTAAATAAATACTATTAAAAAATAAATAAAATAAAAAATAAAAATATGTATAAAAAAATTGTTATGATATGTATTTATTTGATTACATTTGTTGAAGCGAAGTAGTGCTGGTGACCTCTTCCCTCCAGTTTCTCCAAGATCCAGTTGCTTTCATTGTCTTACACATGTAGACAAGAAAATTTTTTGTGCGAGAAACTAAATTAAATGTCTTTATTTCAAAGTTATGTAATTGCATTGTATATGGATAAGCATGGTGCTATACACATGGAATCATTAAATTATATTAATCTTCGCGGTAATCGTTCTGATCTACTGCACCTGATAATCATCTCCATGGAAGCGAAAAGTATTTTTGATGGACTTTGAAAACAACGAAGATGTTATTTGATCTAATTCGGATTGTAAACTGTGGATCCGGGAGGACAATCAAAAGACCTCGTATTGGGAAAATGTTCCAGGACAAAAACAGGCAAAAGCATTCATATCAGGCTCGCCTAAGACAGCAAAAGTAGTGCTATTGTTGAGCAAACGGGACCTTAGATTACTAGCGGGATCTATAACAGGTCATGCAGCCCTAAAATGTCACCTATTGAATCTAGGAAAATCTGCAGATTAAATTTGTTATCTATGCCTAGAAGAACTGGAGACAGCAGAACACATTCTATGCAAATGTGTTGCCATCAGTTACACTCGACAACAACATTGAAGTAAACAATTTTTTACATTTACTGAACTGAAGGGTGAAGATCCTAGAGTAACGTTAAGGTTTATTAAGAGCCTTCACCTACTCTAACTCATATAAGGACATTTTGTTACAATAGATCTATTAAGGTTGCAGTGACTAAAGATAGCCCAGTGATACTAATAGTAATGCTAAAAACTGTGGATCTGAATTAAAAAGCAAAATGAAATGGGATAAATAAGCTATTTCAAAGTTCCGATAAAATTAGAAAAGGCTACAGTTAATATGAAACTATTTCAACACCATTAAATAAATCAATTTGGAGCTTCAACAGCAAAACTATGAAACTAATCAAGAATTGAAGAAAGGACACATTTGGTTTTAAATCGGGTGCAACTTCAAGCCGATACTTTTCAGAACAGACATCTGAAGAACTTCAAAATCTATTATTTGGCCAAATGAACAAGCGAATTCCATTTAGGTCAAATTAAAAATTTAAAAAACTCAAATAAATTCGTTAATATGTTAATATAGCAGTCGAATAGAAATTACATTAGGTGAATATTACAAATTCAAAAAAACTTTATCAAACGAAATATAATTTTTAGGATTCGATAAAAATACTTTAACTCTCCAAAACTAAAATATTTCTTAGTGTTTAACCGACGTTCAATTACTAATTCAGAGTTTCATTACAAAATAGTTGGTGATAAGAAATGCATAACATAAAATTATACCTAAATATACAGAGTATTCAGTTTGCGCTGAACATGGTGGAATTTTTATCTTTTAAAATAAAAATTCTTTAACACCCGGTACCTTAAACACCTTACATCTTAGGTTGGTAACTAAAACTTTATCCCATTAATTTCTTAGAGGTTTTGACAACTGAGCGAAAAGGCTTTTATGCCAACTGTTGTACTCTACAAGATGTCCATCAGAATCGTTGCCAAGTTTGAGTCATGTTCACTGTTTCGCTTTTTGAAATAGAACATATATATATTTCCAGAATCTAACAGACAAGCTCTAAAATTTGTTTTATAAACTCTTTCCTGCGTTCTTACTGAAAACTATCTAAAAAAATACGCAATTTGGCTAACCAGAAATCGTTACTAAAAAATCTTCTAGGTGAATTTGTTAATACAACTTGAACATTTTACAGAATATTACTTCCGAAGTGTTAGTAAATGTTCAACAAAATATGAGGAATCGCGATATACTTTGCACACATATTGAATGAATATCTTTGAAGACATAAAAAGTTATATATAGTATTTCGTCGTAGTACTCTAATCATTATAGCAAAGAAAACTCATCTAACAGTTACCATAAAAAACGCGCGCATTTTAGGCACAGGGAAATATTTTTAGAAAATTTAATTTGCCAGATTCTGGAAAAATATACCGGACATTTCAATTATCTCAATTTGCTGAAAAACTAAGCTACTACAGGGAATGATCTTAGAAAACTCCAAACTTGAAGAGCAGGCCTTCTTTTCAAGTAATTTTAATTTGAAAACCTTTTCGCCAAATTGCGCAGGGAAGGAATTATCTTCCCACCCACGCATTAGGTGGACACGCCGTGTTTTATGTTTTCTTTTTTCTTAGCGTTCGGAATTTATCAAGTGTTAAAATGTTGTGCTGATGTTCTCTTTAAGGGAGTATTTTTTAATATTAAACAATAAGCTGTTAGTGTAAACTAATTTTTTTTACAAACGTTGCTTTGATTCATTCTTTTTAATAATAAAAACACTACAAATAAATTGTTAAAATTGAATAATGGGATTCCAGTGAATAGTCTCCACAAAATGGCTTTTTCCCTAATTATTCAAATATTTTCTTTATGATAACGTAAGTTTCTCTCTTGTTAGGTGTAGTGTAGTGAAGTTGTAGTGAAGTTGTAGTGTAGGTAGGTGTTTATACTAACAGTTCTCCTAAATGGGGATTATTATTTGATTGACATCACACTTCCTGGTTTGTCTAGGAATGTAGCCAGCATTTTGCTTGGCAGATTAATGTAGAAAATTGGCTTGTGTATTTTGTTTGCCGTTGCTTAATAGGAAAGCGTTGATAGAACAACTTTGTAGTTGCGATCTTGAACAATTTATAAAGCAGTAAGTGTTTGATTAATTTTCGTTGCAGTTTGTTTCATTTCTTGTATTAAAACATTCGTTCATAATAAAAGTTTCTCATGATGTAGTTAGCTAATAAATTAATTATCGACAGTAAAAAATCACTGTAACGAGAAAATTATTGATTTTAATATGTGAGTAATTTGTTATTTACAAATTTGCAGTACATGACTTTTTAACAAAGTGCGTGTGTATTAGGTACTTTTTTACCTAATGTAGATACCAAAAATCACATTTGCCTTATGCGCACTTCCGGGGAAATAACGATTTCTGTAAATGTCGAAACCCAAATGATTACGAAACGGTCAATTTTAAGATAATAGTACCCTATTACACTTTGCCTCAGAATCCAACGAGAATTGTAAAAATGCAATACTACAGAGCATACTCCGTTAAAAAAAAATACAACATTGCAGGCAAGGTATAGTGCCTATGTAAGTTTGGGCAGACAGTTGTCCTTAGACTGCATCGGTCTGTAAATCCACAAAGTTTCATTCAAGTCCTTGCTTTTTTGTTAGCTATGATTTTCCGAATCTGCGAAGACAACTCTCCTGTGCATTTACATGAAAATGAATTAAGTATTTATCTTTAACAATGATGCGCTCTGAAAATTAGATAACCACAATAATAGAGTGTTGTTTACTAACAAAAGGATAAGCTGGATTTCAATTTTCTAAATGCTTAAAAAAATCGTTGTACATCGTTACGTTGATTATGAACAATTTCTATTAATGTAACACCTTTAGCTTCTATTGTTTTGTTGCAACGTAAATGTTTAATTGACAGCAGTCAAATTTTTACTAATCGATAATATTAAATTTAAACTTTAGACATTCGTGGGTTTCAGATGTTTGATGTTTACGTAATTTTTAAAATTCAAGGCAGATGTGATTTACACGCAAAATTAATGGTAATCCATTATTCAATGTGCGCTAGATTATCTCATCCAAAAGTATTATTTCATGTGTTCCATCGGAAATGCCGCGCTACTCTTCTACTAATTCATGCTTATAAGCCTGTTACTAGGAACAGACACACGTGTTAACCAATTACATGAACCGCAGTCGATAATTCTTGTGATCTGCATGTGATGTTATCAATAATTGCATCACTACTTAACAGGATTAACAATACCTATTATATCAGCACGCGCTTATTATAGCATGTGAGCGATTGTGGTTTGCGGTAACTCAGTTATTAATACAGAGAATGCTACTAAAAATAAATATTGTCACCACTACACACGAATTGTAAAGGGAAGTTATACAAAATATGTTGGTCAATCTGCGCCGTGGTAATTACTCAGTATTGCTTGATTTTTATTCACGCGGGCCTTCCCGGTACAATTCTAAAGAGGTTATAGGCCCATCTTGTGGTTGCATGCTGTAATAGTACTTCATAAAACTTCTGACTGTGGGGTTCTTATTAAAAACAGGTCATTGTGCGTAGTTATTAGCGTATTACGTTATGTTATACATCCGCTTGTTACTATAAATAAATAAATACAATGACAAGTTATCTGGAGCATTTTTAGCAGAAATGAATGTATAATGCACATATTTCCTGATTAAAAATCTCTGAAATTTGCAAAACTTTAGATACAATCTTTTTTGTGTAAATAAAAATTACAGGTAAATAGTATTAATGTGCATGGTGTGTACAGATATGTATTAAAGTGTACTCCTTTGGGAAATTTTGAGAGAAAAATATAGATGCTAAAATATACTTGAATAATTGTATGCAGCAGCAAAAGCTACTTGAAAATTTAATTTTTTGACACAGACACTCCAACCGAAGTTTCATTTTTTGCACTTCCTTAATTTTGAAGTGGAGAGAAGAAGGGAGTTTATAAAAGTTATTGCTGTTCCGTAGCTGTTAATTTCAATGATTTCGTGGATACTCTTAGTTAGTACTGAATACTTAGTTAAATCATACATTATTGCTAAATGTAACATTGTGAAAATGATTGTATTAAAATTATGTTGAAAGGATTATGTTTTAGTACTACCCTCTCATTGGTGACGTAGAGGCTTCTGGAACTTACCATATCTTCAAATGACATTTATTCGCTATCTGTGTATTTTTAACATTTGTAGCTTTACCTACTTTTAAAGGACTTATAGATAACAACCAGCGAATATGTTCATAATCGATCTTCTTTATAACTTATGCATAACTTAAAAAATTAATTACAGTAATTTCAAAGCATTAAAAATAATAATAATAGTAATAATAATAACAGAGACCAACAAAGAAACTACATTTGTGTTGCCAATTTACTATGTTAACAAGCGAATGTTGGTAGAACCCATATGTAACTACTGGTCAAAATTTACTGATTTTAATTTTCTTTATTTTCGTATTATTTGCTTATAACATAAACAAGGATATTCTATCTCTGAGTCTGAAATTCTTTTCAGAAAATGTTAAAATATTAATCGATTTTTATTATTCTTTGCGAACTAACTTTTGATGTTATCAGTTACATTTCGGGTGTCACCGAAAGTGAAAGGCTAATCCAAATCTCAATTCTGAAAGCTTATTATTTCTCATATACCTTTCTTTGTTCTTTGTTCTCATTATTACTTTCTCCTATTTTTACTTGTCTTATTGATTGTCGTTTAATTACATCATAAAAAATAATAAAGTAAGTTTTGTAGGTTTCGATTAGGATTTAATTTGTACAAATTAAATGGTCAGGTTAAAGCAGCTTCGTTAGTATATTTTTGAAACTTTCTTTAAAAAAATGTCTATACTTAAAACAATATTTGGCAACAAAAATAAGAGAAAAAGATTAAAAAATTGGCTTATTGGGAAAGCTTTTTCTTTGAAATCTAGAAAAACTGATAAATAATGTCATATTTTGTAATTTCCTAAATGAATATTTGATAATTTTACAGTTGACAGAGGCAGGCAATTGTTTTCTTACATATCTTTTGATATAATTTTCTAAGTAAAAACAAATTTACCTAAATTGATTAACAAAAAATGTGCCCAGGCTGTACGGACTTTCTGACCATCTAATACTTACACTCCAATTTGCTGATTACAATCATTTAAAAGTCTTGCACAAATATTGGATGAATCTGGCAAAAAAAGGTAATTTTTTAAAATTCCATTAACAAATCTTGCAGAACTAATATTTTGAGAAATATCACGGTTATGCATACATATGAAATAAAATAAAGCTTGCTAAAGGAAACAGTTAATGATACCTTTCAACCTAACAATATACTTACACGTCTTAATATTAACACAGTATGAAAAAAATTAAATATCGGGAACAACCTCAGACAGTTTTTTTTCATTCACTAAAACAATTTATTTTTTGTATCTATTTATATTCAAACTAATTATAAATTGGACGGAAAATAAGCCAAAATTAGTACGAACAATTTAAAACTTAATGACGAAAATGTAAATAGTTTATTTTAATTGGGTCGCAATATATTTTGTATAATCAAATATAATTTTGGAGTTGTGGAGGAAATGAAGAGTTAGCTGTACGCTCAGAAGACCTTAAATGACCTCATTTTATGTAGTAAATAGATACTTAGTTCATTAACTTTATTGCATCGAACTATGTGTAGACTGCTGTTGCAACGTTATTTTGGAATATAGTTAGTTATGCAGGTATTATGTTTATCTTTCAGATATTTTTACAGTAATTTAGGTCACATTCTATACATACTCGCAAAGAAACAACGGCAGAATTTCTGGAAACTAATTTTGAATTCTAAAATTTTTTCGCAATAATATTTATTTTTCCTTACTTCAAGGAGCACTTCGAAGTCGTTAATATTTGCATTCTAATATTTTGCTACAACCATTCCATGATTATGTAAATTTTACGACAGTGGACGTGCATTAATTAATTAACATATTTTACACATAAACACGTGTGCATTAATAGAAAGATTATTTTGTATATCTAATAACTCGGACTTCTATGATTAATAAAGTATAAATAACTATTGGCGTAACTTCTAATAAAATGGATATACGCGTATGTAAAATCAACGAAAACAAGGTTACAGCAAACTACTATTTTGTACAACTTATTTCCCATATTATGACTTATTCTTAATAATCAAACATAATTTCAGGTTTCAACTTCATCCTTTATTTCGATAACTTTTCGATAAGTTTTTTTTTAAGGTTAATTAAATTCAAAATTACATTGTGGTGGTCCTTGCTATTGGGATGCGTTTAGTAACGTCTTCACCATCTGATTTTCCAGCTTTTTCTTTCTTCACAAGAATGCAAACTTTTAAAGTAAAATACGTTACAAGTTTTATCATTTATGAAAAATTTAAAGATGTAATTATAAGTGGAACAGTGGGCAGAGAAATGGTAACGAAGACCGCCGCTTGAAAAATGATGGAAAAAATTCAAAGAGAAGCATGTACTCCACGTTAGCCGTTCAATAAAATCAGTTAACAACAGATTTGGAATTCAAAGATTTTGAAGTTCAACAGAACATTTACATATTCGGTGCCAAAATATTGTCAATATTATTGAGACTGTACTTGCTACAATAATAATACAGTAACAGAAGTCACAACCTTTGAAAAGACATATTTGCACTTCACTTGGTGTAGAACGAAAGAAACAAATGAATATGATTCAAATGCAGTTTTATATACCACTTGAATGTTATTTATTAATTTTACAAGATTATGTATCACTCTTCTTAACTGATGTATCAACTAATTAACAATAAAGTGTCAAAATGTTCAAGTTACTATAGTAAGGTCAAGACTCCGTAAACTTAATCGCGGAAAAAAAAAAAAGTGTTGACGCGCTACATGTCCATTATTATCCCATTGTTAATCCTTTCTTGCTATATCCATATTGCAAAGCTCGCAGTTCATATTTGCTTACACAATATATTAATATTCGCATCTGATGACGTATCACATCATCAGATGCGATTTAATTAAATTTACACAACCAACATCATTTTTTATATTACGTCCACAAACAGTCGCTATGCTCTTCAATTATATCTTCGTAAACATTTTAATAATATTATGATAACAGTATGGGTACATAGGAATAACCGTGTCCTATATTGTTCTCTGTTTATATTGCTCATTATTTAATTCGTTTAGGGTGCGTTTTATAAACAGAGGATTGCTATTTTCTTTCAGCTTAACCGTGATCGATATGTACACACGTGCTCGAATAAATGGGAAATGTGGGCCTAGGTCAGGTCATTTATATGGGATTGGAAGTGCTTATGTACAAAAGGAAAAAAAATATGTTGATAATTTATTAATAACCTTACTGGAGCGATTGATGTAGTATATATTCTGATTATAATGCAAAGAGACTGTTCATTAAGCTACTGTTTTCGCTTGCTTCCTTAAGTCAGAACTCTGCCTAGGTGAATACAACGTGGTCTCTCTTACTGACTTTAACACCGGAAATAGACTGGAGAGACATACTTGCAGAGAAAGTATTTATCTCATTTTCAACCTGGGAGCTCCTAAAAGGCTGGTTAATTCCATCCTGAAGAGGTACTTCTTTATCCACAAATATGTCAGAATCCCAACAACCATGCAAGGGTCTTTCTGGACAGTCTCCGACATCTTATTGCTATCCGCTTGTTCGGATAAATCGGAGTGATTTGGGTGGTGACATAAGGTCATTATGTTAACCAATTTATTCGAAAAATGTTCATGGGTAATAGTTCTGGTCGTTTTATAAAGCGCAGACATAGGAGGTCAAATGGAGAGTGTTGGCCAATCCCCTCCAAACCAGGTTATCCGTTTCTTTGTAACCAGAATTGCAATTGTGGCTCCTTCACCATGCCATGATGTTCCTTCTTTAAGAGATTAAGGAAAGAGTTACTGAAGGTTCGACCTTATTGGTCGATTCAATACTGATACTCTATGAACTTTATTTAAAATTCAATGCAGTCTACGTTAGCGGCTAGAATTTTTCGGGTGACGCTCCCGCGGGTATATTCCTACTTCAGTACCTTTGCTTCTTGATCCACCCACGATGTACCAGGGATTTGTAGGGTTTCCCAAAGGCGAAAAAGGATGGTATGTCCTCAGTCTGGGTTCACGGGGTCGACAATCTTTTGCAATGATTGCAGAGTCAACGGTGCTTCCTACTCAGTCTTACGATTTTGTCCTTCCCTATACCATTGGACAGGCATAGCATTATAGTTAAGGGGCAGCAGATGACGACGTCGTGCAATGTTTTTTACATCTAGTGAAGGCTGCATTCAGAAGTATTTGTGCTTAAATAGTGGATGTTTAAACTTCTTTCAGTTATGAATATATTCAGATATCTGTTTTTAGCTTTCCATCAAGAAATTCGTAAAGTTTTCGCATTGAATTTAAATTATTATTTATAGAGGTAAGCCTACAGAAACGAGTTGCGTTTCACGAAATTAGCAGACTCGTGTTTATTCGTCTCATGAGAATGGGTTCGTGTTGCCTACTGGTTTCCCTGAGAGTCGACAAAACAGGAGGCTGTCTTGTCTCTGCTAATTTCGTGAAGCACACGGAAAGTGTACTCGTTTCCGTAGGTTTATTTACAAGAGAGTCATAAAGCAAATTTACTAACCAAACCACTTGATTTCCGTTTCAAGAATAAGAATAAAGTTCGAGCATGAAGGATATTGCTTCCAAAATAATTATAAAACCTTATTATATTAAATAAAAGCAATTTACAAAATAATGCTGCTAGTATTGGTAATGGTATTGGTTCAATCACGCAATGTGAGGAGAGAAAATGCTTACCAATGGATATGTTTCGGTCTCTCACATGGCTATTTACCTCCCGGCTTATATCACCCTCCTTCTAGAACGATGAGCCAGGTACATTTCCTTGTGCCATCTAGTGCCAAGAAATACATGCGCCTACCATCTATAAACCAGCAACAAGAAGCGGGCACAGTTTCTCAACCAGCTCCGGAGCACTTCTTGTATTGCTGAACTAGAGTACGCTGCATAGCTGCTCAAAAATACTTAGAAATAATAACCAAAGGAATACTGCTAGTACAGTTACTCATGGTATTGGCAAAATCGCTTACGGCGAAAGTAATGTGAGGGTGATATAAGCCCAGAGGTAAATAGCGATGTGGGCTCACAACAACGAAAGAAACATGTCCGTTTGTTAGTGTTTTTTTTTTCTCCTCACATTGAGTGATTCCACCAATATCATGAGTAGTTGTACTAGCAACATTATTTTCATTATTGTTTCTAAGCATCTGTGATGTGTTTTTAAAAGCAATTTCTTTTGTTTCTCTATGCTTATTTGTTGCAATAAATTTAAGCGAATTATGAATAGGCTTAATAATCGTTAGATATACTAATTGAATTTATCATTAATTTTGCGAATGGCAGATGGTATAAGATTTGCATAAGTATAGCGTCAACTTATGTAGCAGGAAAATGTTTATATGAAATAATTTCCAAAAATAAAAAAATATATGGGAGGTCATTGTAAACGATAAATAAGGGAAAAAAAACTGGTATGCATTAACTTAACGTTATGCATTAGCAACAAAATGCAAATTAGATGCTATAAAATTTTAGCAACCTTGTAACATAATAACTTGATTTGCGTTGTCCTTGTTAACTGCTTATTATGTAAATGTTTGCGTTTCTAAATAATTAGTGATAGATTGCTAAGCGATATAACAATCAATATTTCACAAGATTTTTGGTCAAAGATGATGCAATAGATGCTAATTTTAACATTTATATAAAAAGTTGCATTTATTTGTATAGGTAGACGCACAAGCTCGAAATTTCGTCATCACTTTTTCCTTATATTTGTAGTAGTAGTGCAAAAACATAAGATAAATAATTGAATAAATTTTTGGACGCGAGTCTAAGATGACATCATAACGTAGTATTCTATCCCAACAGATACTAACGTAACCTCACTGCAAATAGAATTCCTAATGTACAATAAAGTCATCGTGTGGGCGACGATCTATGTATGTATGTCTATAACACAAAATTGATTATTCTAGGCCATATCAAATAAACACGTTACACGTCCAAATGGTGAAATCATTTTTCTTAAGCTGTTTATCTATCAACTGCAAAACATTCTAATTATAATATATTTTCCCAAACATTGAGATGAATTATACGAGGGATGTTTCCAAAGTTCTGGGAATCTAGCTATAGTTTTCTTATTTTGTAAATTTTTATCAATATTACAATGTAGTTTTTCTAGGTAATCTCCATTTGACTGAATATATTTGTCCCAACTAATTTTTTTAAGCCGTCCTTTTTCGGTGTCTCCGCAGTCCACCTATTTATGATACGTTTTACGTCAGTTAAATACTCAAATCGAGCACCCTGTAAGGGTTTTTTCAAAACTGCGAAACAGATGAAAATCACTGGGTGCGAGATCTGGTGAGTAAGGTGTATACGGAAGCAATTCCTGTCGTAAATCGTTTAACACATTTGTCCTTTGTCCTTTGTTTATACAACTTTCCAGACCGCTTTCTGATAAGTGCCTGCCGCAGTGGTCCGGATAATAAATTCGAATAATATAGAGAAAATTATTGCTCTTTGAGATTTAACACCGTTTTCCCTAATTACAAAAACAGTGCTACGAAAACGCATCTATATCAGTCGAACACCTGACTCAGACTGAACCATATTGCACTGGATAGCTGCGTAAACATGTCAAGAATTATCTATCACCAATAGCATTGCCTATAAGTTCTGCATAATTTAATTAGAGCACAATTCCCAGAACTTTGGAAGCATCCCTCGTATAACTATCCTGTATTCTATCCTGTAAAATCAGCAAAATTTTACGCTTATAAGAAACTGCATCATGATTATTATTCACATACCTTGTTCATAGCTTACCCCTTAAGCCCTCATGTCAGGTCATATTAGCCCAGCTCGATTTTCAATATCAATTATTTTAATTTCTAAGCATTGTAGAGTTTTCGCATATCTCTTTTTTATGTTCTAATTTAGATGAAACAAAATTCTAGGAAAGTGCCTATATTTATACAAATTTTAAGTAAATCTAAATATTGTATTTATTTTCTTGTGTAATCTATTTGTTTAATATACCTTCTATTCCTATTTCCTGTTGACTAGATTCCCTTTTGGTAAGAATTTTTAATGGTAAAAGAAGGACAGAGAGGTACGAGTATGGACCCAATTTTACTCGTATTTACACCCTCTCGTACTTACAGATCTAGTTGCATTAAAATCGAAAAGCTAATTTCTGAGAAACATGCCCATACGTCGTATTAATATGTTTGAATATTTGGTGGAAGAGCAGTCGTATTTATGTTTTTACATTTATGACAAATATTAGGGCTTTATGGTCACTTAGTTTTATTTTAAACATCCTTCCGTGATCCTCCCCCAGTTCCTTAACGTGGCTCACACGATGGACCAAAATATATTATAAATTTGTTTTTCATCGATTTGATCTTTTTTTAAGTCGGATCAATATGACCAAGGTGCCTGCATGTTCTACTCCATAACAGACCACGATTCATGCTATAATCTTGGTCGAATATTTTGTTTCTCATCATTAAATGTTTAACTATTTATCCTTGTCTACAAGAACCGACTCGAAATATTGGTAAATTTAGATACCGTATCGATAAAGTCGACAGCTGGGATGAAGTCGATCAAAGCGGATCTTTCAGACTTCTTAATGCGTATGGCCACAACCCATAAACAATTAGCTGTTTTCTATTTACAACAGTATAGCCGGCTGTTATAATAAGTTCTGCTGCACCTATATGAAAAATATAACTTATTTTAAAGAATTAAAGTATTTTCTTTGATTATATAACTTATTTTTGTGGAGTGAGCGTGTATCTTTGGAACACTGGAAATAAAAAAATAATATAGAACGAACAACATAAGCAATATAAATAATACAAAATAAATAGTGAGAAATTCTTTAACAATTCAAACTCAAACAGTAATTTACGGGTTTCTTAAACTAATAAGCTATTAAACAGCGAACGCAGTCAGTTTTATTTTTCTAGACATAATTTAAAACTCCGGCTCTTTTCGTAGGTTTAAATTATTTGAACAAACTATATTTTAGGGTTACTAACGGGAACAGTTTCAGCGCAATTTCTCAGATTACGATATCAATAGATGCGAACATATGTATAAATCCATAAATAACATATAGCACACATAGAGTAATATGTATCAAGATCGGATAGAAAATATCAGAGGAAAAGGAAACTTCACAATGTTTGGTTTTATTTTCTTTATTGCATTCTCTCGGGGAACTAACCTTGAATTTGGAGTTTCCAACGGAAGGTCTGGTCTGCATTCTAAACCGCTATAAGTCTAATTCAAGATTATTTTGCAATACAGAAAACGTTTAATAAAAAAAAAAAACATCTAATTCATGTCATATACCAGGTGTGTCGGTAATTCTTTTCCGGTTTTTTCGCTA
>LR737395.1:2645542-2664110 GCA_902655005.2 Marronus borbonicus
ATCTGCCGGAAAAACCGGAAAGGAATTACCGACACACCTGGTAGAAAAGTGCTAACATTTTACTTGCAACAATGGAACTGCAAACACTTAGCAGTTTTTGTAAATTCCACATCAAAATATAATGGTGCCAATGTTTCTTTTTGTCTTCACTGTAATTTATATATTTTGTGATAGAAGTACCAATACAAAAACATTTCCACTTAGGAACACTTAAATCAATTCAATATTGTATATGGGGCTGATATAATTCGGTATGCATGGGTTCACTCCTTTTTGTATATAATGTGAATAAGTATGCGCCCAACTTTAATGGCCAATGTACGAGCGAAAGAGACTTCGTTCATTAACGTAGGTATTTGTAACCGTAACGGTTTAGGCATGATAGGCATATCTATTGCCTATTTATTGCAGGTGACACGTAGAATAGCAATGTAATGAGCATTAGTACAACTCAACTACAAAGTATACAAAATGAGGAAGAGTTCCACATGCCTTTATGTGGATGCCTATGTTGTATTTATTGTAGTTAAATTATCGACTTTAGAATGTTTACATTTTAATGACTGGAAATCTGATGGCAGCTCTTTAATAATTTTTTTTTATATGGAAGTTTCACTGAGATTCTGCTCTGTATGTAATTAGGTTTATTGATTAACTGTGACAACGTAAGAAGATCTTAAAAATCTTACAAACTCATTCGAGTCATTCCTTGCTCCAAATCATTTTATCCTGCTTCAATAAGTGTTGCACTTTAAGTTCTTTATTCTCGTAACATCTGGCACAATTAACTTCAATCGTCTTCTGTTATATCCTTAAACACATTAAAATTTAATAATTCCTATAGGTACCACTACACTGAAAAAACGAATTCAATAAATCCTGTTCGTTGGCTTTGTTTTGTTGAAATGGAAAAAGCAATTATTTATATTAACTAATAAATGCATTACAACAACTACGTTTATTAAATTGAAACTTAAATATCAATATAATAAATACCCGTTTGTTAGCTTACTTTGTAGGAAGTAAAATGAACTGTAGGAATTTTTCATTAGCCATTAACATGTGACAAAGCATATGAACGGTTGAGCGTGGGAAAAAGTGATAACGAAGTTTCAAGAATTGTCTCCTTTGATGTGGTTAGCCTAAGCTGTTCCGGAAACTCCTTAAGCTGTTTAGAAATCTGTGTAAGCTATTCCGGGAACAGCTTAATTTCTTCCGGTAACAGTTTAAGTTGTTCCGGGAGTGGTTTAAGCTGTTCAAACTGATCAGCGATCTGTTCAGGGAGTTGTTTATGCTACTCAAGGAGCCGCTAACTACATCAAAGCAGCGGGTTATCGGAATTCCGTATCAATTGTCGGAATTTCGTTATCGCTTTTTCTCACGCTATGAAATCTTTTTCTCACATTCAATCGTCCGTCTGCCTACTTATTTATTAAAATGATAAACTCGTTCCTTAGACCTTGATAAAAAATGGTTACATGTACTTTTTAAATGTATTTACGTACCTTTTTCGTTCAGTGTCGAGATATCCGGAAAACAATCTTTATCTGATTCAGGTAGCTAAATATTTCGTGTGTAAATATAGATAGTGTATGCTTCCAAAAATAACTTTTTATTTTTTTTGTACTTTATGCCTGATGCAAGTGATGTGAAGACTTTATTTGCATAAACACATTATAAACTCGTCAATAAAACCTAACAATATGATTTTCTTGTGTATGTATTGTGTCTAAAGCATCTGCTTTGTAAAACTTCCGATATTTTTCAAAGACATATTGACATACTTTACAGCTGTGCTAAGACCAGAAGTCGTAACTCTTATAGAGTAGAGCGGCAGTATGAAGTATGAATCTAAGGGGACATCATCTACTTTTTTCTGAAAATAATATTTACGCCTTGCGAGAAAGGCAATGTAACATTTTATAAAAGTGACAGCAACCCCTACAAACAACAGTGGTTCTTTTTTCTTGTTGTATTCTAGTTTTATAGTCTGTTTTATAGGGCTTTATTTATATATTTTTTTGTTCTTTTACCCAAGTTTTACATTTTCCATCGATTTTTCAAAAACTATTTTACATTGTCGTGTTTTATGGGAGCACATTTATAGATCTTCATGGAAAATGAAACTATTCTTATCACGTGCACCGACATAAACTATGTTTTCATTTTTTATAACTAAATGAATGTGTGCCATTTCATAACAACTACGGCGTCTCTGCCACAAAGACTTTCGGAAATCCTTCCGTTGGCTTTCATTTGATGGTATCTTTAACATACTCGTTGTTGCAACTTCTTGAAGTCATTTGCAAGCGTAACGTGGGTAAATAGCATATATTAACCGGTTTGGTAAAATAACCGAACCTAGTCACCCGTCGTCCAAAATATCCATTCATTAAATGAGAAACCTGACGTCTGGATGAATTCCATAATAGCACGAGGAATTTGTTGGCCCTCACATGCGTATTGTGGAAATTAAAAACGCCATTTCGTGTGAACCCGCCTTCATCAGCAAAAAGAATATTACCAACAAAATGGGAGTCCTCAGCATCATTGCGTAGAAACCGGGGACAAAAAAACCAAACGTACTTAATAATAGGTAGATTTAGAGGCTGCACTTGTTATATACATATGTTGGGGATAAAAGCCCCTCGTGAAGGATTCTTCAAGCAAGAGAAGTACTAATTCCTACCTCGGTGGATATCCTCAGCAAACTGAGATAACTTAGCAATTCCGCAAATTTCTAAAAATAAATGCAACTCAAAAATATTCATATCAATTTTCTTTTTTAACCCTGCGAATGTAGAAAATACTGCATTTTAAAAAACAATTGGTGCATCTTATGCCAGTTGGCAACCAAATCTGGTTTAATAGTAACATACGTATCTAACAAAGAAAAGAGTACTTCATAGGTGTATATCGCGTGGTAGTCGGTAACACCTAACGTTTCTAACATCACCTAACGTCCTCACTCTGTGATAATTTTGATAGATTAATGATTAAACAGCACGTAAGAATTATTCATATTTACCATTAAATGCATGTCTGGTTCGCCGGATATTTCGGGCATTGCAAAAAGTTTATGGTCAACATAATCGATCAACTGAGAGACCTCTATGGACAAAACGGCTCGGTTGCATTTAAGTTAATATTAATGCGTCATCGAGGTTCCTGATCGCAGGTCAACAATGCTGTTACTAGTCAAAGTTAAAAGATGATCCGAACTCGGCCCTTCTGATACGACTTCGTGGAGAATTTTAGGCTTATAAGATTCAAATCACTCAAGACCTGAAGCCAAATGATCATAGTTTGCATCGAAATTTCGCGGGCTTTGATGCGGTTGGAAGCCGATTCATGTTTTACAGAAACATATTATTTTCCGATGAAACCTATTTCTGATTCAATAGAGTTGTAAACAACCGTAACTGTAGGATATGGGCTGAGAATAATCCTCGAATGATCCACAAAGCTTTTTATCCTAACAAGGTCTCCGTATGTGAGTGGTGCGGTTTTTGAGCTCAAAGTGTGATCGGAACATATTTTTTTGAAAACGATGAAGGAAATCGTATTACTGTTAATGGTGAGCGGAATATCTTTGGCCTGAACTAAGAAATATTGACATAAACAATATTTCCTTTCAACAAGATGACCTCTTGAAACAATTGTTTTATTGCACCGAAAGATTACTGGACGCTTTATTTCGATGAATGCTAACTTCAACTGGCCACCAAGATTATGCGTTCTGAAGCCCTTGGACTTTTCCCTATGGGATCATGTGATACCTCTGGAAACTAAAATAAGCCAGAAACAAATCCCGACCATAAACGGAACATTCGAAGCACCATTAGAAATATACCACAATATATGTGAAAGAATAGTTGCAAATTGGGTCTCCAGAATGCATCCAGTGAGACAAAATTTACCTTAAAAATTAGGTGTGCTCCTCCTTCCATATACATGTACTTTATTTTATACAAAGTAAATCCGGAGGTTCTTCACGGTTACAAGTCTACGAGATAATAACTTAATTATACATTGCTACATCTTAACTTACATCCAGAATACGCAGCTTGCCGTACAAGTACGCCAGCGACCTTGTTATGGTGTAAATTAAAATGAATTAGAACAAGTGCTAAGCCAGAACGACGGTTCATTTCATAATAGCAATTCCTTATAAATAGAATGGTTACTTTTGCCAACGAAAATTAATTGTTTGTGTTACTAGATAGTAAGTTTACATCATTACCTCGTTAAATTACTGAAGGTTGCGCTCTTTTCATTTATTCTCCTCACAGCCGATTTAAAGTCCTGGTTCAAACACATATGTATTTAAGAGCTTCATGCCTACACATACTTCACTTCCTATATCGTATTTCATGCTCACTACAAATACACAACAATATTTTAAATCGTTCAGACAATAATGTCAATAATGATAAATGCCATTCATCTGTTTGTTTTATCGTGCGTAACAGCGGATCTTAAAATTTATGAATGTCCGTTGCATCTCTAAATGCAAGAAATTGATGTTTAAAGCTTGAGTTAGTGGATGGTAAACAAAAGGACAGAGATAAGTCTACGATAATGTAGGCATGTATTCTTTACACCCGGTAATAGCGCGCGATAACCCGAGGTGTATTTTTATTTCTATTAAACATGTATCCACGTACTGTTTTACTACAGAATTTCAGCGATCCGCAATTATGAAAGGAAGAGGTGAATCTAGCAGGTGGTTCCCGATTATATGCATAGTGACCTACGCCTTGACCGCATTAGAGCCCACATCAATTTTAATTTGCTATAATTTAGCTCTGGAGGGGTGTACAAAATGCAAAATACATTTATATGTTGACAGCTTTATTATATGAAAAACAATGTGGTTAATAATCCAACGAAATAGTTATTTGACTCGTTTATATCCTGCATAAATATCCAATAAAGTCACCAATGCAGAAGGAGCCACAATGTGAAGTTTTCGCCGTAGGTATGAATAATGAATACGTAAAGACTTATTTCAAATGTCTATAATTTTTTGTTTTCCAAAATTATTTCCTGTGGCGTCTCTTTTCTTTACTGAGGAAGATAGGGCTCCTAGCAACTGTATTCTTGGGGCGCAATATAATTCAATGGCATTTGGGGGAGAATCTACTCATGCTTTGAAAGAAACATGTTTAATAAGAATTTTTTAAACATATGGATAAAAAAAATATTTTACACTGAAATAAATAATTAAATTTAGAAAAAATTACATATTTCTTACAAGCTTGTTGTATAATTCAGGAGTTAACATATCCCAGATTTGTTTTAATTTAGTTCTTAAATCACCAGGTGTTCTTTGAGGATTGTTCCTTAGTTATTTTTTCATTTCGAACTATACATTTTTGATGACATTGCCCGGGCTACTTGAGGGCTAGGACAAAACTTTTGTATTGTGTCAAGCGAGCCATTGTTTGGTTTCTTGATACTTTACAGCATTCGCCCTACCCTAAATCAATTTCAATTGGCTCAAACCACTGGCACACATATAACTCAATGTGATTTGCCCTTTTGCAAATTTAACAGTTCTTTAGACATAGTAGAAAAGCCTCTCTTTTATTTTTATTTATTTTATTCTTTCTACGCAAACGTTAAACTTAAACTCGTCGCAGAACTGTCTTTCATTTGTCAAAAGTCCATTTTACTTTTGGCTTTGCCCAAATCGAGCGGTTTCGTTTCAGAACAGCAGTTAATACGGGTTTTCATTTATGAGTAAGTTATTTATACGCATATGTATATTTTTAAATATCTTGTAACATCCGGCTTCAGTTTTAAGCATTCATTTCCAACAACACCACTGGGACACATTAAAATCATTACGTTGATTCCATAAAGACGCCGTAACGTTCCAAGGGAACTTTACAGTGCCTCTGCGATTTTCTGTATAAAATTTCTTTGGCTTCGTTCGGTTAATTTTAATTTTAGCATCACTTTTTCCTTTAATTTCTTTGTATTGATATTCCTCTGTTACACAGTAATTTCCCGCATTTTTTTGTGAAGTAAGGGTACCTCTAACCATTTTTTGCTGTTGCTTGCTTAGACATTAACAATAGATTACCAAGGAAAGTTCAGTTATCTATGAAAGTCGTAGACAACTGTCTGTCACCTACTATTTAATGTTTCTGCTTAAGGTTTATGAAAGCTAAGAACAGTGACGAACAATAGTCAGCTATCATATTATGGGTAAAGAACTTTTAAAATTCTTCTTCAATTTTATAACAGTCTTGATTACATACGAATACCAAAACGAGTTATATCAAATGGATCTCTCTGTTTGTTATGAATTTGGATAGTTCTCCTGAATGTAAATTACATAATATAGCATAGTCTGGATCCAGGTTTGAGAAATGAATATCTCTTCTGTGGCACTAGACCCGCGAATCACTTTCGAGGTCTTTGAAAATGACCTAAATGCTATGCAGCTATTTTAAAAATCCAGTCCAAACACGAAACACACTCAACTAAAAAAGGTTAATTTTTTAAATAGCCTCTATTTTTGATTTTCTCTACAAATCGTACTCCCGAAGATTCCAAATTATAACTGTGACTAATATAGCGGAGTCCAGTGTCAAAGATATGTATTTTGACTTTGTGGTAAGTCGCATGGTGAAGACAAAAAGCATTTGGTAAAGCAAGTGGAGACTTAGTATACTTGGCAAAATTGAAAGCTAAAATAAACTTCTGGAAAATATACTTTTTTCTTAATTTTGAAAATTGAGAATTTCTGGAATGCACTATTTTGGATTTGTTTTGCAGTAATTCGGTTTGTTCACCAATATTTCTATTTATTTATTTTAAGTTACATCATTTTACTATATTTGCCATAAATAATATTCGTACATTCGTATTTAGAATACAAATTTTTAGAATAGATAATTCTTTCTAATTATCTACGTGGGTGAGTTTAAATAATTTGAATATTCAGAATATACATTGACTTAAAATAGAAGCAATATTCTTTCAAGTTTAAGAGAAGCATATTTTAATAACTACACTATACAAGGTGAATCATTTCCGCGGGATCATAAAGAATATTTAAAAACGACCTTTTTCTTTCTGTGAGATGTAACTGGGGGCATGGTGTCTCATAAGTCCATAGCTGCTTGAAGTTGGCATGTTTTAATAAAACATGCTATTATGTATTTTTGCATTTTTTGAATCTTTATTAAATTCTGCGACACTAGGTAAATAGGTACAAACCGCAAAATTAAACATTCCAGTTAGTAGTTTTATTTGAAATCAATATTTACGAATACAATTATTTCCTCTGAGATGTTAGACATGACTTTCGGCACCTAGTACATAATCCTGTTGTAAATACGATGATAGTCCGATTAGAAAGTATCAGGAAAAGTAAAATACGTCTAGACACTTACATAATACTTTTTAAGCTTATCATAATTATCAATGAATTACTATTTGCTAATGTAATGTCTATTTTGTTCAATATATTTAAATAAACGATCAGGGATTATTAAATCGCGTCCATATTTTGCAGTAATGGTATTCCTAGCGTGTGAAATTAACGCTATTAATTCGACTTTAAAAAACGACTTTCTACCTCTACTTTCATAAGGTCCCATATATTTTTAATTGGTCTAAGAAGATGTTTCAATCTGCTGTCCATGCTATCATGTTTTTCTGTATGGAGACGTGTGGCATCTTGTATTATCGCCAGCCAGCCAAAACGCCAGCAGTTTCAATAAGATAGAATTAGAATTTCACAATTTTTGTGCTATCCACCGTTTCATGAATAAAACACATCACGTATTAATATTGTCCCCCATACCATATCCCTGTGGTGGAATGTTCTCTTGCCAAAATCCAGTCTACTACCACCAATTTGAAAACAGCTTTCGTCAGATATGAAAATATTACCAAAGGTGTCTTGTTGAAAATTTGGAGAGAAATTTTTCAAAATTAAAATATAAAGGGTGTTGTATTAAAAAAAAACAAAGAGATACTTTGGTATGGTATACGGAGGGCTTGAGGATAGAAGGTGTTGGAATAGGTATAGACCTAACTAACACCTAAAGAAGCCTACAACACTCTACACCAATATATCTCAATCAGAGATTTCTGCTTTGAACTTGTGCAGTATAAAGAATCTCGAGAAAGGGATACGAGGCGCAACCACAAATATATTCAGCAACGGTCAGGCTGCTGTTAAAAGCCATTAAGACCCACACATACGAATCTGGTCTGATACGCGAATATGTACATAGTTTAAGGCAATAACTATATTACTTTGTGATGAGTTCCAAGCTACTAAAGGATCGAAGGAAATGAAAAGGCAAATAAACTGGTCAAAAAAGCAGCGAAAATGCTTTTCATTGGTCCTGGCCCCTTTTGTAGTCATCAGAAAGGCCACATAAAACAGATAATAAAGACGAGGGCGGACAATCAAAAAGCCTGCCACTGAGAAAGTGGCAAGTTTCAACGCAAAAACTCATTTAAATTAGGAAACGCTGAAGATCAAATTTGTTGTCTATACCGAAAAGATTTAGTGACGGCAGAACACATTTTATACAAATGTATTGTCTTCAGTCGCACACGACATCAACATTTCAGTAGACCATTTCTTGCATATACTGAACTGAAGGAAGAAGATCTTAGAGTCGTATTAAGGTTTATTAAAAACCTTCAACTATTCTAACACACACAAGGGCATTTTGTTACAATTGCTCTAGGTCTCTAAGGTCGTAAGGTAATAACCCTGAAATTCATAATTTTGAAACAATTTTTTTACCCTTTTTCCTCAGAATTTACAGAAATTATAAAAAGACGATTAGTTAAGCATAGTTTATTTAAAAAAAATATAACTTAGGGCAGCTACAAACCTATCAAAAACTCGATATTCTTCAATCATTCCCTCAATTGGACGTTATAACCACAAAGATCCTGTTTTTGAAGGATCTCCATTCACAAAGACACAACCTTTTGAGTTCGCGGGGACTCACTTCACTTGTTAAGAGCGCTGGATAAACAACTATTCCAAAGGAAAATTAAAAGAAATAAGAAAAAGTAATTAATTATCAATCAAAGTCATATTGTGCTACAGAATAACGTCAGTTCGTTTGTGATAAAAATAGTATGAAAACTTATTCTCTAAGCTTTGGCTAAGATTTATTATTCCGCCGTAAAAGATTTCGCTGTTGTGAAAATATTACTTAAATATGAAATTGAAGCAAGAATGATTTTTATTTTTTACTAATATAAACAAAAACATTCTGGTTTACGTTACTTCATAGATTCACTTTAATTCATAGCATGAGTTCATGTTATAATTTATAATTACATATAGCAATGAAATTAGGAAAAATAACGGTAAGAGAATGATTACTCAATTAAATGCAATGACTACTTTCTTTATTGGAACTAAAATTAGGCCAAGACAATTTATTAGAACCCTTATCTAGCAACTGTTCTAATAAAAAGCTGCCACATACCCGTGGCCTTAAATGATTATCTTTGATTTATGGTGGAGGTTTTCAGTAAGTAACCCTCGGAAACGTAATCTATTATTTTGATGTGACTTGAAGCCCGCATGATGTTAATTTTATACTAACTAAATAGAAGATTGAAACCGAATGAATAATAAAATTACTCGACAGATATTTTCGTAGTATAAGTGCAAACTAGTAAATAAGTTGTCAAATTCATTCTTAATTTATCATAAATTATATATTAAGCATATATATGTACGCATTTTACTTTTTCAACATTTCACAAATCACTAAATACAGTGTAGATTGCGCAACGTCAAATCAGAATTAATAAATGGACTGACCACAGCCATCCTCTCAATTTATTGAAGGTAAGATATATGGTTTCGAATGGGGATGAATGTTACATACGAGTTAAAACCCGGTCTAATGAAAACTAATAACGTCAATAATTCTCAATTAATAAATTACTTAAAGAAGCTTAATGAATACCATTTGTTATTTAATTTTATAGTAAACTCAAGATATTTCTAGATACCCTTACCATTATACATATATACTAAGTAGATGTTACGTTATTTTGTATGTAAAAATATATAAATTCAAAGCGTCCCTTATTTAAAAAAAAACCTTTCTTCTTTGACAAATTTGTACTAAAGTTGGATTATGTTACTAACATTATTTATTTATTTATTTTTACAGTATATTAAACTATATTGAAGGGTTCAATGCAATAATCAGGCAAAAAAAAAACGTTTTCTTCGAAAACAACGGAATACTGCTGATACAACTTCGTCTGTTTTTCTTGTAGTGGGCCCATCAGGATATAATCTTTTTAAAGCTTAGGGCCTTTGCGTATAAATTGTATGTGTAAAGTGTTCCATAGCATTGTTACTATTACCGCTTCCGCTGAATGGTGACCAAGGAGCATACCGGACCCACTAAGCAAAATTTATCCTAGCGAGATTCGAACACACAGCACCTAACCCTGCCCAGTTAGACGCAGGCCTTCTTTCCACTGTACTATCGAACCTGTTGAAGTCGGTTTTAGTACATCATACTACCGTTATACAGGAATTTATTTTATTTTTATAAGTTATGAAATTCGTTTTTACACAGAGCGAAAGAGAATTTTATACCATGTGAAAGCGTACTTTTAACCTAGTTTACCTAAATTGATAAGTTAGTTACCGTACTGGACTTATCAATTACACTAAATTCAACATTCATTATGACATTGTTTTTGCGCTATAATCAAATTGTATCATCCAAGCAATTCTGTTGCAAAAACAAAAATCTGCGATTCCCATGAATCTATATTTACAATACGCGAAGCTAAGGCAGTGTGTATATAATTTGTATTGTTTTACGAGCGGAAATTTAGAAATTCAGGATTTTCAGAAATTATTAAAATGAAATTTAGGCGTCGTAGTATTCGGGAGTGTCTCTAAAACGCCCTTTTGGAAATTTAGATGAGTTTCGAAGAGATAAATGTATTTTTGACTGGGTATTAGAAATTTAAATGACAAACAACCTTATATAGCAGTTCCCCTTCATAAACGTTATGCTTATGTTGTTTCTTTTGGAAAATTAGTTACTTGTGAATAATTAATGCGACTCACGCTTTGAATTCCAATTAATTAATACTTTACGATTAGAGATTTATTCAGACACAAGTGTAGCTGAGATTCTATGCTTTTCGGTGACATTTTACGATGCTTGTAACCTTGCAACGTGAAACTGCGAATTTTGATGAAGACTAAACGTATGATTATTAAATGACGAAATTTCACTTAGATATGGCGCTAAACTTACACTGGAACATGTGTTACATGAATTTAAACATTTTGGGAAAACCACCACTACTATCGTTGGCTGGACCTATAATGTCCTTCTATCACCAACGCTCCAAAAATAATAGACCAGAAAAAGGAATTTTGTTGGAGATCTCAACCACTAGAGAGACCTTTAGTTCGGATAGATGAACAAACTGAAGTCACTCGGCGAGATGTGTGGGTGACGCTGATGACAGATAACCTCTGAGATGTTAATTGTAACATTACAAGATATTTAAGTTGCTTCCCATTAGAATTAGAAAGATTCTTACGTGTTAGCTTATATTTGGTAGTACTTTTTTTTTTAGCTCTTACGTCTCTTTACTAACATGATTTCGTTTGTGGATGTTCAACAGTAACGCACTTAGTCACGCTGATGCTAAGTATTTGTTAATAATTAGATAACCAAGGTCAAGTAGATGTAGTCAAAAAACTGTCCATCTTAGGATTCAGCTTGGATTTACTTGCTGAACTGCTGCGTTCATATCTGTCGAATAGAAGCATTACGTATTTTGTAATGGTTTCAAATCGCTGGATGTGATATACCATACGCTCGAATGTGACCATGACTCTTTATACTTTACTTGAATGATTTACTTTCTTCTTTTACATGCTCTATACTTGCACACGCAGACTTACTCTTCAATAAGAACTTGCAACGATGATTTGCACGTACAACATCATTTAAATACTATAAATGAATGGTGCTGCAAATTCAATTTAAAATTAAATACGTAAACTCTATACATTAGGGCTATTTACACCACGGGATGTCTTGAAAAAGGCCGATAATGAGATCTAGGAGTATACTTTAATTTCCGTTTAAACCATGTAAATTTCATTTGTAATTCAGCTTCGAAAACTTTAAACTTCGTTGTGCGTTGCTGCTAGTTCTTTAATATGCTTTTACTGCTGAAAAGACTTTATTTCAGTTTTGCCACCAGCAAATTAGAATATGCTGAGCAAGTCTAGTTTCCACACTATATTTATTTATAATTAGACGTTGAGAAGGTACAGTGAAGATTGCTAAAATTCCTTTAAAGAAGCTGGAATCTATCCTCAGCATGATGACGCGACGGAATACTTTTGAATCACCGTCTAGAGGTATAAGTGTCAGTTTTATATGGAACGTGTGTAATAAACGGATTAACTCCAATTGGCTCATTTCCTGTTTAAATTGTACCCTGAGGATTTTTTATAGTACTTCTTTTATCTTCTCTAGAATCAATCTCCCATAAGTATGTCCACTTGTAACTATGTCCTGAGCAGCAAGCCAACGTTATGATAATATTTTTTAAAATCTATTAATAGTTTACATTAATTTCTTCTCATATTTGGTATATCTTATTTATGTTTTTTACGTACGTATGTTTTGTCTGGATATTCTGCTATTAACTTTAAAGCCACACATTCAAAAAATTTGCTGCAAACAGCAATTGAAATTCAGCGTGATTATTTTTACAATTTAAAGTGATAACATGAAATATATGGATTAGGCAAACATAAAGGATAAATGTAAGAATTAACGGATGAACTTATGAAGCTGTAATACCTTTACCATAAAATAAGGCTTTTATAAACACGTCACAAGTGACGAACATTAGGTTCTTGACGAATATCCTCATACATGTAAAAATACGATGTGTTTATAACCATCTATTTCATTTTAGAGTGCAATTCGGTTGAAAATCTAATACAACCAAGTACTTTCTCACGCATTCTCTAATTTCGACAGTTTTATGTCTATCCAACTTATAAACCTGTATTCATCCCATTCTGCAGTAAGCTGTAAAATAAACTTTCACGTAACCACGTCATTAGATTCTCTCAAAAATAGAATTATTATGTAAGCAAATTATATTTATCTCTCTGGACTTTTATTAGCCATTTAACCTTTACAAAAGTATTTCTTCGGCCTTAGCATACTTACATCCTGATCTCGGCTCTACAAAGCCTATAAAACTATTCACCTAGATTATATTAATAGCTATGTAAATAAATCATCTATGCTCGAAGTTGTGATTCATATATTATTAAAAATGTTGAATATGTACTTGATTATGGACATCGAAAAAGCAGACCCAGTTGCTTTGTTGCTTTTTGTTGAGCAAGCAAAAATTAGTAGTACGAGGAACACCTTTTAAATTTTTACATAAACAATGAAAGAAAAATCGTTTTATTGTACTTCAGAATATTCGCCATTAAAATTTATACAATTTTTCATGTATTCAAACTATTTATCGAAACTTTTTTTCTGTTCTCAAGGTTGTATCTCCAAAACATGGGTTTCAAAGGTTTCGATAGGTTCTTGAGGTGATAAAAGTCGTTATTCACGCATTTTTTGTTTGACGGGAATAAAAAAAGCTGTTAGGCGATAAAGCAAATGAGACATTAACTCCATGTTTTTGTTCTTCAAATCATTAATTGTTTGACGTGCTGTGTGAAAGCTGGCATGGTCGTGATGAAGTATAATGCGACGCTGTCAATTTTCTCTTGATTCAGCATTAACTGATCAAAGCAATGCTTGCGGTATGACCAGTATAACGAAAAAAACACGCAATTATTTTCATGGGGGTCCTTCGTGGACGAACAACTTTTGTTGGATTCGGTTCATCTACAAATAATTGACCTTGATGTAAAACTTGTACTAGTTCGGTTCACAATTTCTTTGCGGCGTTTCGTGCGGTCCACTGATTTTGCACAGCGATCTATCCCACACGAAAGTTTCTGTGTGTCATAAACCGTGTCTGGAAAACCGTGGATAACTTCATTAAAACTTCGTTCTGGAAGAAGGGTGATATAAGCCGAGAGGCAAACAGCGATGTTAAGTAGAAATACGTGCGGAATAACGCTGATGACATTGCTTTTGCCATGAGTGATTCCACCATGAGTAGCTATATTAGCAGCTTTTTTTGGTTGACATCAAGGTATATATAAAAGCTCCAGGGTTTTCACGGAAACCAAATTATATTAACTTTTGACAGTTGATTGTCAGCAGTGTTTAACATATTGCACCCCAGAAGAACCATGCAATCAAAAGTAATACCTGGGCATACTAACACACACCTGGTTTCAATCTGGAAACCTTTCTGAAAACAAAAACGACAACCGCGGAAAAGCTAAACGCTATAGCAAACAACATTAAAGTCCACTCTGCGCTACACAGTGCGTGGATCCTCATTATCAACCATATGACCAAATACTTTGCTTCCGTTCAACCTCAATAGTGTTACATATTTCCGTTTCGATTCAGTTGGTATATCAGCAAAGCAATGTTTATCCAATTTCCGGCTAATATTTGCACTATATATGTTCCTCCATCTCCAAATCTACGACAGAGTTGATCTTCAGCATTTCCTAGTTAATATAAGTAGTGCTAGTTAGTAGTAACGATACATAACCTGTTCATAAAAATGCCTTGGGTAAGCCTGATATTTATGCTTTCGCGTGATTTCGTCTTGGAACGTTTGGCTTTCCTCTCAATTTTTTGTTTTAGTAGTGGCGGTGGATTATGACCTATACTGGAGGGGGCGAATTCAATTTCCTCGAGTATTTTCCTTGCATGTGTATATTGTACTATGCAGCGCAAATACACCAGGAAATCGAACCGTTGCCCGCACCTTCCAATTTACATCTTCACCGATCGTTACTGTGTGTTTTAGGTATAATAAGAGTTTGGACTCTTCAAAGGCATATTCGGTATTTTTTGGCGAGCCTATCAGCTTTATGGTTTATGCGTTCCTATTGCCTAATCTAAACCCTAGCAAAAATTTTAGGAAGTTATGGAAAATTTACTGTTGGGTAGAAAAAAAACAAAATAGAATCATGTTTTCAGAAAAAGTTGGTAAACTATGCGAGCAAAAGAATGCAAGTGCATAATAAATGTAACAGCTTTTTTTCTATATCACTTCGCTTCCTGTAAGTGTATATCTTATGGCACTGGATGTAACTTTAATGTTAATAGTAACACCGACCTTCACTTAGACAAAAATAAATTTGGCTCTATATCAATTACGAAAGGAAACGCTAGTATTTAGATCTGAGCAATGTTTACACTTTTACTTCATGAATGAACTCTGTACATTTTATTTCCATATGCGTTAACATTTGCGAGACATTCCACTTCAAAAACAATCTACACACCTCCAACAATGTTTTGCGCACATGTATCAATGAACTAGCGTTCTTAAAAATCATAATAATCGTACTGATCTCCATCACAGACATGCTGAATGTTACCATTAACAATCTGTTCCGGATTAAATTACGTACAACTACACATGCACAAAAACAATTCGCTCAAGTTCAATGACCAGACGATGCCATTCTTATATTACGGTTTAGTCTTTACAAGGCAACCCGACCTTCATTCCGTCTTATCGCCCTAGAAAAGGTTTGTGTTTATCGTGATGTAATTAATGATATGATACTGCATACCTTACGAGACGCTCGGTTTGTTTTATAACTATTGCCCTGTGATTTTCAATAGAACAAAGGAAGAAAACAGAATTAAAGTCGTTTTTAACGTTTTAATTCCAGTCTCAACAGTTTTATTTCAATTCAAGATGATTAATTTATAGTGGAATTCATTGGATGTGTACTACATACATAGTGGTTGATTTTTCACTGCACAATCTTTATGTTGGTTGTAATTAAAATATGAACAATAAATTAAAACGAATTCAATATAACGTTTTCTAATTAGTTAAACTGAAAAATAAATTGGAAGTGGATTTATTGAAGTTTTATAGCAATAAGAACACCAATGAAAGCTTTTCGTGTTGAAAAAATCGGTAAAAAATAACGTCGAGTATAAATGATATATTTGACTCTGGATCTGGATAAGTAAGTTGTAGGTACACATCCTTAAGTCGAAGCAGTAACTTCATTGAATTTCTTGTTTGTGGAATATTTGAAACCGTTGTACCTTACTTTTTAAGTTGAGTTCATAAAACTCTGTTGCAGTTGGTAAGTAGATTGAATGGAGTTGTATACAACTTGTGCTTACTTAGATTTGAAATTTCACAGTTTGGTAACTGTTATGATGTTTTTTTGGATCAACCTGGCGGTGCAGGAAACAATTTGGCGCTCTTTCTTAGTCAACTTTGCGCAACTACAAAAGCAAACTACCAAAACTTTTATTGCTGCATATCATGTCATTTTCTTAGTTAAACTATATGTATGATATCCATGTATTGCCTTTCCAAAAACGTAAAAAATGAGAGGTGTTCTACTTAAAATATGAAAAAGGGCGCCATTTCCGGTGACACCGGAAATGCAATTGAACTGGCGATAACGCCAACGGCTACCTCACAAAAAATAGAATTTGATCAATTTTTTCTAAACACGCTAGCTTCTGTTATTCAAAAATTAATATGGAGGGGATGCTTTAGTTTATCATTGTATATATACAGGCTGTTCGCCTAATACGTGGATGGAAGAACAGTTTAGAGCAGAAGTTTTCAAATAAAAGATATTTGGAGACAAGTTCTGCTCAACATAAAATTGTGCCAAAGTATACAGGATCTGCAGTTTTCGCTACACACGGTATAAGTTTGTTTTCTTTTATGGAACATCCTGTATATTATTACGTGTCGGGATACCTTTCTTCAATTTAAGTCAGCTTACTTGAGTATTCTCTACGCCTAACTCTCTTCCTTTTTCCATATAATTGAAGTAATTTGAGACCTTTACAGAAATGCCTGAAGGTGTTAATTAAAACTAACCTGTAAACCTGTGAATTTTTTAAAATAACTTTCGGTATATATTTATTTTATTTTACCACTGCTAAAGATACTTTAAATAAATCTACACACTTTATACTCCAATATAGCTCTAATGAGCATTTGTCTGCTTATTTTTGCTTATTTATTATTATTTATTTATTGCTGCCATTTGTTAGTTATACGTGCTTGTTAACTGGCTAGGTAACATATTCAGGTAAATGGTGGCTACTTCAAGTAAATTAGAATTGTACCAAAAAAGATAACGTTATTGCGAGGGTGTTAAAGAACATCTTAGTAAAATAACAGTTCATAAGCGAAAAATTTATTTTTATAGTTTCATATTAAGAACGACTTTATAGAAAAATACTAATAAAAAAATCTAGAAGAGCTTCTTACTTTCTGGAAATTCAAGGTAGGTATTCCATTTAAAAAATTGAAATAATATTAATCTAACTTGGGCTATCTTGTAGAATCCAGCTAATATAAAAAAATATTCGATACATTGCCAAAAACTCCAAGAAATACGCAATAGTATAAAAATTAAACCACGGCTCTAGCGTTGAAGATATCAGCTGCTAAAGAAATAAGGGGGTTTTGCAAAAATCTCAAATTTTTTCAAAAACAGATAGGTAGGCGCAGCGAATATTAAAAAAAATTGAGATGAATTCAAGGAAGGCACCCTAAAATGTAATATTCAGGCTGTTTCATTTAAATAACCAAATTCGTATCGTTTGTAGCAAAAACTGAACGCCCTGTAACTTGAACATAATTTTATATTACACAGAACTTGTACCCGAATATTTTTTACTTGAAAAATTTTTCTTTCGTCCACGCATTAGATGGACACACTATATAATCACCGTGCATTTTTTTACCACTAAACATACACCTTCCATGCATTGTTTTTTTTTATAATTGAACATATAGGCGTTTGGCATGGCCAGCAGCTACTACAGACGATATGTCAAACTATGTATTTCGTAGAGATTCAATAAACATACAAAGAAGGATAATACAAACTACTTGCTGGTTACTAAGATAATTAATAGACGCCTTCAGAGTTTTCTTCCCCTATTGACTTAAAGCGATACCACATCTTACGCATCTGCGAAAATGCTGTTGACATTAGTGTGTGTTCTGTATATTGCTTTTCGATATACAAGCATGCTATTCTGTGTAACCAGGTTCCCTACATAAGTTTTTTTATATAATGCTCTAGATGCAGCGGTATAAATGCATAATAATCTAACGAAACTATGAAGTACGCTTACAACACGGTTTTCCGAGAATGGAAAAATAGAAAGCAGAACAAAGTTTGGTGGTAGAGCAACTTGACGTAGTGCATGTGTTGTTCTTAAAATTCATATACATACAATTATGCGTTTGTGGAAGATTATAAATATCTATCACAAGTTCGTGTTAAGTTTTGGTAATCCCGAAAGCTGATGCGAAAGACAGTTATTTTCATGTTTGAAATATATGCTATATACTGTGTGTCTGTAAAAGTTGGCAACAAATTGGAAACTTT
>LR737395.1:2664510-2700538 GCA_902655005.2 Marronus borbonicus
AAAAGTTTCCAATTTGTTGCCAACTTTTACAGACACACAGTATATTCATTCAAAGTAATCGACAAATCAAAAGTTGTTTCATAATAAAAAATTATGTGCATTGTATTTAGTGGTTTCACTTAACAAACACCAAACGCCTTTGTAACAACTCTTTCTTAATCTTAAAAAACAGTTCTATGAAACGTTTGTATTATCGCAATTTGCTCTTATATTTATCAGCCAACGATTAATGTGGCCACCTAAGGAAAGGTTCCTGTTTAAGAGTGATCTGCGGTATCACAGAGATCTATAGAATTTCGCATAAACCCGTAGATGCTCGCTGGCTATCAATGTACATACAATTGTAGAGAATTACAGTCGCCATTACTCTATTACAAGACCGTTACATCTCGCAAGCTAGAACACTTGTACATTAAAACTGTTTTTCTATTTCAAATTCACAACCGGAGTATTCGTAGTAGAGGCACCCTCCATCTACCTCAGCATTGCTTAATCATGTTTGAGAGAAGCTTTAATTGCCAGATTTATAAATCTTATAATTAAAATACAATTAGTAGCGTACTTAATTGAATCTCTGCACAATCTAAGCGATATAAGCAACTTTTATGTAATGCGGTTCCAATTGAACTGTTCTCTTTCTGAAACTCGCCTTCCATTGGTCCCGTACCTTAATTTATTTCTTGTACTGCTTTGAAGACTTAACAGGCTCATTTCTCAATTTTGCTTAGTTCAATTTTTGTGTATCTGTTACAGTAAGGTTTGGGCGGATAAACATAATCATTTGTTTATTTTATTGAATTTCGTTTAATTTATACTACGATATGTTGAGATATGACAGGAAAACATATTTTGTTAGTTTAGTTTTATGAGCGCATTGGAACCGAGTACAGATTGCATTAATGAAAGTAAAAGAAGTATAAATTTATGCCGCTTAATATAATAAACAAAGGTTATCTGTTTGATTAACAGTGATCTTTCCGCATGTATCAAAAACAAAATAGCAATTACAAGGAGAAACCTACAGGGTACAGTTTAGCAGAGTAAAGTCACGTGGTCACCCAAAAAAAAATAAGGGATGCTACTTTCTAAGTACTAATAGTATGGAGGGTTGGGAATTAAAGAAAAGGCTCTTATAATATTAATAATAATTGGACAACCGGTTTCCTGTTCAAACGCAGCATATGTTCAAATAGGAAGATGAAGATTTTTAAAATTCCAGTTTGTTCATAATAGGCAGAAGTTCAAATTGTAAGCCAAGTTAAAACATAGGAATTTAAAGAAAGATCACTAACTAATAGTTGGTAATTTCAAAAGTATATAAATAAGAATTTAAATGATATTTCTATTCTTTAATTTTAAGTTATAATTGTCTCTCATAGTCGCCTTCTTCTAAAATATTATGCTAGTGGACACAATCACAACTTATCACCTTTGCCTTCTTCAAATACATTCATTAATCCACGACATGGTTTTCGGAAACATTAATCTCTACTAAATCCTCTTTAATGTAAAGGGTAAAACACAATCGTTACTTAAAAGAATGGTTTACGTGCATGAAATGTCTTGTTCGATAAATTCCAACTAGTTTAAAATTCTATTCAACTATTTCTTACAAGTAAACAAAAACAATAGAGTTAAATAGTTGCGTTTTGCTTTTGTACATTTCTTCTTATTTTTAGAAATATTTTTCACTTACAACAATGTATAGCATATATAGATTTTTGAAGACGACGGATTATTTCCTTTTGCACATTTCGCATAATTTCTGGAATGGGAATTACTGACGTATTCAGTGCAGTACGTTTGTGCATCACCTTTATAAAAGGTCAATATGAGGTGTCCTGAAAACGCCTTATTATTTTCTATCAAAATCCCTTGAAATGTACGGGACGCTACATTAAAATTAATCAAGTTTATGACACTTCCTGGAAAACCAGAAGCAAACTTCTGCTGCAGTGTAAGTCAAAATATGACAATCGAAAATTATTAATCGACGTGTCCAAAATTTTCATATAGAAAACTAGTTAAAATTATATTTAATTTACTCCTGTAATTGCGAACGCAGTGTATACAAAAGTTCTCATCTTGTACACAGCAACATATGGCGCAAAAATAAGTGCGAACTTAAATGGTACGTGGTTTATGGGTTAAAGGCTTTTTCTAAACACTTGTCAATATGAGATTAAATTACTGTTTGATTTTTTAATACCAGGTGTTAGTTATTTTAAAAGTCATTAAAAGTCTTTACCAACAATTATAACTGTTATTGCGCAATTTATGCTAATAGCAAAGTAAAAGTGGAATTGTATAATATCAATGGAACTCGTAGAATGCGTTTCGCTACTTCTAAAATGCATGAAATGTTGCAGATACAGTTTTTCCTATATGCAAGATAACTAGTAGAAAGTATTTTTTTAGACTGCGTGTCTTATCTATATATTATCGCAAAACCTATTTTTTCTGCTTTCTGTTATTTATGGTAGCCGGCAGTAGCAATACATGTGTAACGTGTTAAAAGTAAAAAACAACCATTGCGCTGTACAGCGTGATCCAAATTATTACCATCTCCATTATTATTGGTTCTATAAAGTCGGTAAGTTGACAAACTTGATAATATACAGTTAATAGAAAAACGATTGAACCACCGAAACGAACGAAAAATCACGACTTTTTTTAATGGCGGACCCTGTATATTTTTCCCAAATTTTTCGATCTTATTGAAGATACACGTTTGTAACCCAAGCAATAGGTATTTATACTAGGCTGGTGTAACTCACACCACTATAAACGGGTGTACATTAGATCCTTTTATACTTAACTTAACTACCAAAAATTCTGTAAATGTCGACTTTTTAAAAGAATTTTAATAACTCTAAAAGTTTACAATTAATACATTTTCCTTCAGAATTTAACGAGGATTCTAAAAATTTAATAATATGTAGCATGTTACGTTAAAAGGAATACAACGTTGGGTAGCTACAAGGTGATGAACCATCCAACAGGTTTCAATATAGTTTTAAAAGATTCTCACAATCAGACTTCACAACCAGAAACAACTGTTTGGCAAAACCTCCATTCACAAAGGCACAATCTTCTAAACCTGGGGCGATGACTCACCTATTCAGATGAGCACAGGTCCGGAAACACCTAAGTATCTCCAAGTACTTATAAGCAATTGATTATGAGGATTAAAATGGAAGTGTCGACATTTGAATCTGACTTCCGACAGGAAACCACCTTGAACTTTCAAATGTAGTATGCCAATATATTAGCTATAATTACAATGCAATTGTGAATTTATGTAGAAGAAATAAATAACGTTGACGCATCAGATATGTGTCGGAATTCCTTAATGACTTTTGAAATAACATCTGGAGTGAGTCATACTTCTTCCATAATCCTAGCCCTCAAATCATTTGGAGCGTTAAATATCTCAGAATAAACTCTTGATTTGAGTTAGCCTCGCAATAAGAAATCCAATGCCCTAAGATTCAGAGATCTGGCAAGTTATTCGATGGTACCCCTTGCGTCCAATTCATTTTTGAGGGAACCTAAAATCTAATAGTTGTCGTAGTTCTAATAATAATCATCATGTTTCTGTAAACACTGTCCAAAAGTAGCGATAATTATGCGGATGAACCATGCCATTTACACAAACTGTCGAATTGTCGAAAAAAACAAAGTTTATTGCAAAATTAGGATTATGCCGGAAAATCCTCCTGTCGAAATCGCCCTCAAAGCTCTTGCACAAGACAAGTTTTTATGACTCACATGCTTCGTTTTCTTCCTTCAGAACGTTGATATTGTGAATATCCGCAAAATTTGTAATAGACGCTTTCGATAATTCTAACGAAATTGCGCTTTACTGTCATCTGTTGCTGCTTCTAGCTGTCCTATTTTGGATAAGTTTTGGATGTTCCGCTCAATTAAAAATAATGTTTTGCAAACTAAGGAGCGCGTTATTGATTATCGATTTTAATGTAGCTGATGAGATAGTGATCCGATAATTTGGACCGTCCTGCGTATTCTTAATTTCTTTTGTGCATAATTAATGAGGTTAAAATCTCAAAAGTTTGTTAGGTTTTGGACATTATTAAATTTTGTGTTATAATTAACGATGACAAATTGCCGACTGACATTTCTAAATTGATCAATTCTTTTAAATGATGGGGAATATTCATGCAATTTGTTTATACATGTTTTAAAATAATCTACTAGCTTTATATGTCAAAAGTTTACAATTCCCTCGAAAATTTTTAATACTGTTTGTATATCTTTTCTGTTCTTTGTTTAACAATGATTGAACAACTTCCGATTATCGATTTTAAAGGCTTTTTAACAATGATTCGTATTGCTTTGAGTAACACACGATTCTTTCGATTTTATATACACAATTTCTGGCACAGTCATCACAACAATTCTCAATCTTCTCTTAAATTTTATATCTAACATTTGTTATTTACCTGCACATGCATAAAATTATTTCTAAAAATATGCTCAAAAGCATTCGTTTCGATTTAGTATTCTGACAACAAGCGAAGATTTATATCTTGAGATTTGCAAACAGCAGGCTCAGCGCACTACTGATTTAATTATTCACGGAAATATGCATGGGTGAATACAACTTCTTCCGTAAACACGGTAACTTTCCTTACAGAGCCGTAAAGTCAAATAAATTCCTTAAATTATCGTAGTACGTATCACAGTGAGCTTTTAGAAACGGGTTGTATAATTTTGAAAGCATATTCTTGTCCTGTGTAGAACGAAATTAAATTGTCTTTGGATAGGCCACGAATTACATAATTGAAAAGCTTGACTTAACTTCCTTCATAACAACAACAATTGTCAGTATTGTCTTTTTATATGTATAAGGTGGGCCAAATTCGATACTTTTAATAGGGAACTTGTATTTCTAAAGGAATTAGACAAAAACTGACCTAAGCTTCTGGAGCTCGATTTTAAAGAGAAATCGATTGGTGACATCCCTACTTTTATATCTTCCTTAATATAAGAGATACAGAGCGTTTTCTTAAAATGTGCAATTTTTAAAAACCCTTGTAACTTTTTTATTTGTGAAAATGCTTGATTTATATAAAAACTACATTAGGACGCTTTTTGACCCAGCATCCTATGCTCTAATTTTTTCTTTTTTTAAACTCCTATTTTTTGAGGTTTAAAAATTGCACATTTTAAGAAAACACTCTGTATCTCTTATATTAAGGAAGATATAAAAGTAGGGATTTCACCAATCGATTTCTCTTTAAAATCGAGCTCCAGAAGCTTAGGTCAGTTTTTGTCTAATTCCTTTAGAAATATAAGTTCCCTATTAAAAGTATGGAATTTGGCCTACTTTGTACGTGTAATAATTAGAAAAGAATTTTAGTGCTATTAATACCACAGAAAACTTTTATCGTTGATAAAATTAATTATCTACCGTTTGTGCTAGCGACTACAAAAATAATTACAGAATTAAAAGAAATAAGGTGCGCCTAAACATTATTACGCTTTTGATCAGATACACTGGTACACATAACATGCTATAGATTAAGATTCAAAATTTATTTGTATTGCCCGGCCTTAACTAACCATTTAAGAAATTAAAAAATACCCGATTGTAGTATTTTACGACGTTGTAAATTTAGATAAACTGTTAAAAACGTTTTCTACAATCACAAATAAACGAATTAAGTCAAACAACCTTTATTAATTACTAATTAATTATATGCAAGGAACTTACGCGAAATTTAAATACAAATATAATTACCTCTGCTGCTGAAACAAAAGTAACAGAGGAATCTTACCAACTGCAGCAACAAACGCTAGTTTACATTCCCCATTATGTACAATCCCCAGTTATGTAAGGAAATTTCTATTTGGTTTGAAGGTTTTCTGATTTAAGTTCACTGAAATACTGAGAATAACTAGATCGTATTGCAATAGATTTTCAGCCAATCTGTTCTTGCCAGAGCCTATCTATTTGTTACTTTCTTTTTAGTAAATATAATTGATTATTTTCTGTGGATGCAAATGTAATAATGATTTATCCGTCTGCCAAAAATGTCTTTGATTTAGAATTAAGTGTCTGTTGGACAATAAAGATGGTTATGATTATGAAGATATGTTGAAAAGTCTTAATGAACAGTCGATGTGACAGGCGATCATTCCCTTGTATGAACTAAGCTATGCCTGTTTACAATGAATTAGCTGACATCCATTTTATATATGGTCGTGCTAATGGGAATGCGATTAGCACGACCTTTTCTCAATCGTAAATCTCTCTAGTTCGTGTTTTTGTACTCCCCTAAAGAGTGCGCGATACCGTTTAATTTAGGAAACCCCATTATTCTAGGATACCAAGGTCGGTGTTCACCCCTGAGGCAGAAGAGGTAATTCTAGCGCGGATAGAGTAGACAAGTTTGCGTATAATGTCGGCCAATATTATACAACGTGTGTAGGTTCTTAATCTACCTGGCCATGTAGCCCGTTTCGTTTCTTGTCGCTGATTTCTATACAACCACCTCAATTACATTGCCAATATTCCTTTTAATTTCCACAATATACATATCTGGATGGATCAAAATTTCCGCGCTATTGCGGCATCAAACCACAAATAATGTTTTTCTATTGAATATTTGAATGGGTGTTTTAGGCGACAAGCCGCTTAGTCAGATTACGTTACCAAACCGAACTTTAGAACTTAGAACCGAACTGTAGAACACAATCGATGGTGTTTTATACGACATTTCGTTGAACCAAAACCAACAAATGTGGTTCCACAAAGATGGACCTCTTTTACATTTTTCGTTTACCATTAGAGAGTATTTACAAAACTTTTGGATAAAGGTGAGGAAAAAGAGGTGAACTAGTATCATGGCCTGCAAGATCGCCTGATTTCAATTTGACTTCTTCTTTTGGGAATATTTAAAAACTTTAGTGTACGTGACCTCGAAGAGCTGCAATAATGAATAGATCGAAGATTCCGCCGAATCCAAGCCAACACAGCGAATTTCGAAGAGTTCAAAGATCGTTGCAGCAGAGATGATGTGGCCGCTGTGAAATGGACAGAGGGCACTTTGAATATATCGCTTGAGTATTAGCTTTTGTTGTTTCTTCATAAATTATATTGTTTGTTTATACATAATAAAAAAATTGTGTAAACGTAAATTCTTTCGTATCTCCGAAATCATCCATTTGTGGTCACGTGCTCATTAAGACTTTTCTGCACATTTTAGACCATACGATCCCCTCCCTCTAGGTTTGTCACATTTTGTTTTAACACCCTGTGCAGACGATATTCTCAAAAACGATATTTACTTTCGTCCAATTCTAAATCGCACCGCTGTGTTTTTCTTTGCTGAAAATTTACGCACGTTCGATAAATTACACAATTTCTAATTTTATTTAGCGAATAGCTGCAAACATTTTATTTTGGCTATGTACACAATATAATTAAAGAAAAATAAATTGTTTTCACTATACTACTTGCTACTATCGACCTTGAAATTAGAAGTAGTGCTTTGTGCAATTATTATGCTTATTGATTCATGTAGATTTTAATACAACATGTGGAATAAATCGGCACCAAAATATTATTCTTTATGAAAAAATATACCTTTGCTACCTTATATTGTCTATGATCCCGTAAATTTTAAAGCCCAAAATATCACGTTGGAAAGAAGTCCAAATAAGATGATTTGACATTAAGTCGGCGTTGTTGTTAAATTGCACTGCATTTTCAGCAATGATATACGCTTGATGTATGATGCCGAACACATTTCTTATTATATGCGGCCTACTTCTGCTTTTATTTGTTTACGCTACGCTGGTTCCATCATATTAGGGTGATCTTTATAAATTTTATGCTAGTAATCCCGACTCATAAATGTGTCTTCGCGTAAACTTTGCGGCAATTTACGAACATTTCTGTTAGAAAATAGGCGCATGAATTTGTTTGTTTCCTACCAAAATCTGCTTTAAATAACACTAAAATATTTATTATGCGATGTGAAAGTGTATGTATGTTATTTTAGCAAAAGCATTGAACTAAATCGAGAGAAGATTCTGTCAGTGCTGTGATTATATCTGTTGCACATATACATATATACAGTTGTCTACCTTTGTAACATTCTGTCCGTTCAACTCGGCGCCTATCTGGAACTTCTAAAGCTTAATAAAGTTGAGAATTTACTGATGAAAAACATTGACGTATTATGGAAGAAAGATATATGCGAAATCTATCTATAATTTACAGATGTCATTCAAATTGGTAAAGCTTTAGAGTTTATAAATTGTTACATTTCATTGATGGTCAAATGATGTTGTAAATATGAACTTCATATTTGACGCTTTACATTTCCTTTCTTTTTAGTGTTTACATATAACTGTTCTGTGAATTATAAGGTACTTGCTTATGCCGGCGATTTCGAGATTTACCCAGGATTTCATCTCTCCATAATTGTGAACATTTAGTTTTGCCAATCGTGTACTCTTCTTATATACAACTGATAATACAATTATACCAAGACTGGGCAAATTGAAACTTATAGCATTCTCTAATTTGCCCTTAACATCCTATAATCTATTAAATCTTGCAGGCATTTTACCAGTCCCCACTCCGTCAGATCTTTGTATTGCGCAGTTGTAAAAAGTAAATTGAAGCATTGCAGCATCGCGTGGTATGGTACATCATGTTTTTAAAAATCTAGCCGTTGAAAAAATCCGTCATTTAAGATCTACAGAGAAGTAGACTAATTATAACGTTGTATGTTCGTCCATAAAACGCGAATGCGAAATAGCGCTAAATTTAAAAAAAAAAGTTCATAATGGTGGTCCATCGTTGCTCTCACAGGTAAACTTCCGGAAGAACCCACTCGATCATGATATACTTAATGTACAATAATTCTTTGAGAAGGCCTTTTCCAATTCGCTTTTTATTGCTTTTTTGTTTAAATTATTTCTGTGTGTGTGTTTATATTACTACAGTAAAATATAAATGTAAAGGTAGGTGTAAAATCGTTTGCACCCACCTACATTACTGTAGGTCGAGCTTTACTTACGATATTTTTGTTTCCTTTATCTACCATGGGAGTTGTAGTAGCAGTATAAGCCCCGAAAAAAAATAAAAGAAATTGGCAGGTTCAGATGAGACCCCATTGTAAAAGAGTCGAGAATGCTATAATACACTTAGTTGTTCATTTATGGATGGACCTTGTTCATTTTTAGCCGAAACAATGTATCAAACCATCTGAAGTGGTATCAAACCAAATAGAACCAATAGCGGAAAATTTTCATCCCATACAATTATTCCGGAAATAAATGCTCATACACAGAAAACAGGAAATATATGGTATTCCATATCCGTGATATCTGCTTGATTCCATAAAATTCTGAGATATTCAGCTGAAGTCCACTTTGGCCTAAAATGAGCATTGCGAATTGTTTAATACAAAGAATGCCAGATGTTATGTTTTTAAAGCGTGAGTTTTAAACAGTTGACTATTGCCTATTATGCATTATGTTGAAGTCTATCAAAGGCTTCAATATTCGTAAGGAGACCGCCTCCTGCTGTACAGAACACTTTTCTTGGTGAAAAGTTAGGATAGTTAGAGTATCCTGCCGACCATTGTTTAACAATCTAAAATTCCTACATTATATATTATTTTCTGACACTGTTGAATGTTAGGCTGCGCATTTTTAACCAATTTCCAAGTAAAATTAAGGAACTGCTTACTTGGATCAATTTCAGAAAAGCTCTTTTCTTTTTAAAATCATAGATTGTATTTCAAGGGATATCTTCCTTTATTCTTTTTTCTAGTTTATTTTATCAGGATATACTTTTGTTTTGGCGCTATAATTGCCGGTTGCTATCTTGTTATTGTTAGCGTATCAACGTTTGCCAATTCTTACGTGTTTATAAAAATTGGCAACCAACATAACTTGTAAATGTATAAACACAAATTTATGTTCTCCATTCTATTTTTATACATATAATACAAGACGTCTCAAACGAATGTTTCCTTCTAGAAAGCGTCTTGAAAGCAAAATTCACATAGTCATCTTGTCTAAACGCTTCCATAAAATTTAAAACATCCTCAACTGTACATTTCCCCATATAAAACACGTACTGACAGTTCTATATGTAATTATATAGCTTTACATAATCGTTTAATGTTATATCCGCGCCCCAAATGCTCTTAACGCATGTCGAAACGCTTAACCGTCTTAATGTATTATGTAGATGAGGCGTGTTCAAATTGCGGTTCTCAATCATTGTAATGTAATAAATGTCGGCTGATTACATCTCAATATGATAATTCATATTTAGGAAGAAGATGTTATGTTAACATACAGTACTTTCCGTATCGCTTATTGACCAGTTTATTACATAAGACGTAAAATTCTCTCAATATTTACTAATATGGTAATTAATTACTACCAATTGCTATTGCAACACATATACATTTAAATATAAAGTTTCACTGAGAACTATATATTTACTGTAAGTAATCAACGTCCTAATAAAGAGTTCTATTTTGTCAAAAAATTTGACTTTTTCTTTTATAAACACTGAAAAAAAAAGACGGTTGAACCAATGAATTCTTCGTCTTCAAAATCTAACATAACAATAACGTTATATTTTGTTTATCTATATTGTATTCTTATTAAAAAGTTGTAGACCACATATTGCCAAAACTACTTTTGTAACATTACATGATTGGTAGGACTCTGAGCTTGTTGTTAGCTGAAATACCGGCAGTATTTCCAACAACTCGTCTTCAATCTTCATCTCGACAGACGATAATTAAAGATGAGATTTGGAGTAGGCTGTTCTTAAAAGGGATACGGCATCATTAAGTAGGACTTTAATAGGAGTCAGAATCAATGGATCTACTCTAGCGATGGGCCGGATTCGTATGACTCGTAGGAGGTGATTCGTACGGTACGAATCTTTTCTATTAATACGGATCCGTATAATTTGTATACTTGCATGGCTGGCAAGCGACGAAGCAGTATGGGCAGTGTACACAAGGCTCACTTTTGTACAGGTTTACTGCGCATCATCCCAGTTTCATATCCAGTTTATATCTGTCTATTAGAACTCGAAGCGCTAGTACGGCGAGTCGTGAATCATAATCAACCCGTCTGAATCAATCGGTTTAATACGAATCGTGTCATATCAATCTTTCATTTTAAGAGTCATTAGGATTCGAATCGTTCGTCGTTGGTATAAGGAGTCATGAATCATACGAATGCTTTACGATTACAAACCGCATTATACGAATCTTTAATTTTAGGAGTCATTAGGATTCGAATCACAAACGAAGAGATTGGAATCGCCCATCGATAATCTACATATATCGTTTTGCAGGCCGTGTCACTATTCTTTTGATTATAGTAGCTACATTATCTTTCGTTTACTTACATTAGTTAACCGAGAGAAAAACTCCTACTTACCTTCATGTAGGTGTCCTTTGAATAATATTACAACGCCTGACGGCATTCTGGAAAAAAATATACTTCTTGTACATGCAGGAATTCTAAGTAGATACATTAAGAGATGGTACAAGTCATCTATAAAAGCAAAATAAAGTTAACAGTTTAACCCAAATTAATGTACGTCTTACCAGTAGCAAAAAAAACGCAATTTAACAATGTTATTCTCTGGATGTAATGGAACATCATTAATGTGTGTCTTCCTTTATATATCTTCAAACTATCTATAATAGATTTTCCAGGATCACTGTAGACATATGAATGATATTTCTGAATTGTTGAACTTCTTCAGCTTTCATCTTTTGAAGCAATATGTTGCTATCTGCTGTTGCATTCACTTCATACTATTATGATTTTAACCTTACATACGATCTGAAAAGCTTTGAGTAAATTTCAAACATGTTTTGTAAACGGGACTTACTAAATTACACTACTTGCTACTACTACAAAGCTTCATCTCTAGTTGTTTTGCTGTTCTGTGGTATTACACTGTAATAGTTAATAGCGTCAGATGTCCACATTGTTGGTAACTATGATAAAGTGGTTGTGAAGTATTTATAATAAATCCTTTTAAATGAGAAGTTGTTATTTGTCAAAAGTGCTGCCGAATTACATATATTCTTACGTTTTTCGTATAGTTCATATACATGCATTCGTATTTCAATTTTTATCAATTATCTATTTTATATAAACCGCTTTTAAACATAAAATCCTTCAGGATAATATCTATACTCATCATAAATATTGAACAGCTTCTTACTGTCACGTTTCAAATAATGTAGTGGCGCAAGTTGGGTGACAATATAATTTACTTTACTTTACCCCAATTAAAAAAAGATTAGATTAAATCATGTGGTCAATTTACCACGGTTCCTTTAGGATACTAATACGTATATCACCCAACGATTTTAAGAATGCGTTTTGGTCAATTCTAACATTATTATTATTGTTACACTATCTCCTTAATGCAAACCAACCACATTGGCAAAACACTAAGTTTGTATACTACAGGCTACATCAGCACAGTGGCGTGCGTATTAGCACATTAATCAATTAATTAGTGAAATAGAACCCTAATTAATTGCAATTTACCACGTAAGCACATTACGTCACTCGTAAAATAGGCTTCTATTCGGATGTTCGCGTGGTTTTACCTTAAATAATGGCCTGTAGAAGTGATGAATCGCTGTAATAATTCGATGTTTGATGAGTAACCCAAACGAGGCCATTAATTAGGTCACAGAGCTCGACTTACGAGATTTTTTTATGATTAACCATGTTTCTCAAACAATTTAAAACGTTACCTATAATTTTAAAATGTATTTGTAAGATTTTATAAAATACTTACTCCTTCTACCAGGTGGCCGACTATATCTTCGAAACTAAAAATAACGGAGCTTTCGGGTGAAATCTGTTTTCAGTTTTCATCGAGTTTTATCTAATTTAAAAATTTATCGAATTTGCGTTAAACACATTTTGTTATATATTCCAAAGTAAAATGGCGCGAAGACACTAGTTGCTTTTTTAAATAAATATTGGTTACTCTTGTTACGCTTAACCGATTGTAGCAATCTTAGTTTCATTTAAAAGAGCTTTATTTGATCAAGTATGCTCTTATGAATTGTATCCTTATCACTAGAGGGCGTTATCTAACTTTATAACAAATAAAGCGTTTTTTCGAAAAAGAATGTAAATACAGGAATATGTTTCTTTTCACAGGGAAAAATAAAAAATTAAAAACTTAAGATTTCTCTAACCGGAGATATACATAAATGAAAAAATGGAAAAACATTGGACCTGGACTGTCCGGTTTTGCTAACTCTCTGCTAATTTATTTTTATTTCTAAATATAACCATATTAGTAAAAATAAAAGATACGCCCTGTTTCAAATATAATTGTTTATTTAATCCATTATGTTATTTTTTTTCCTCTTTAACTGGTTTTTGTTTAAATTTTAAAATTACAGATTCTTTAAAAAGGACTAAACAAACTCCGAAACGTAAAAGGATTTTGATTTAAACATTACAACCGGCATAACCCCAAAAACGAATAACTTAAATATTTTAATCCTTTATAAATAAACTGAATCCGATATTTTGCAATTTCAAATAAACAGTAAAAATTTTCAAACTGCTTTCCATTATTTTCTATGCATGATTCCATTCTCTGTCGAGTGGACAAAACAGCCGTCCCGACTTTTGCCTGTGAAATGCTCCGAATTGTGTTCTCTTGTAATGGGCCTGATAGCAAAGACGAGGTGCTGTATTCGTCCGCACAAATAAAAATCTAAGCAAGTTATGAAAATATACTTCTTCGTCCTATTCACATGGCAGGATAAGCGTTATCTAAGAAGTCCCGAATGTTTACCACAAAATCCGCGAGGTGTTTGTCATGCTGGAAAAACATGTCACGCCTGAAATATAGTCAGGCCGGAAAAGTTTTAAATTCTTTCGTTAATATGTCCAATTAGAGAAAAGATATCGAGACACGATTTTCGCTAAGATCTTAAGTATTTGAATCTCTACTTTTCCGCGTTAAAGTTAGACAAAGACCTCTAGTGGTAAGAGTACTATTCATAAGAACTAAAATAAAATTGCCTCTGATAGATCGAATAAAACTCCTTTAAACGAGATCAGGATTGTAAGCCTAACAGGAATAACCAATATTTATTTAAAAAAGCAACTGATGTCTCCCTACCACTTTACTTTAGAAGATACGACAAAATGTGTTTGACGGAATTGGGTTAGGAATAAAATGCGTATATTTTCGATAACTCTTAATTCGATAAACACGATGAAAACTATACTTAGCCGTGACTGTTACATCATCTACCGGATCTCTTACAAACTCCAAAATCATTAACAGTATCTTCTTCTGCGCCACATTTATTAAGAAAGATTTTGACCGAAACCTCTGTGACTACTAGTTTCTGCCATTCTTATTTGGCCATCCGGTACATGTAATCCAAACCTATGTAACAAACACAAAACGTGCATTTCGTAATATATTGTGACGTTAATTTAGTTTTTAAGTTCACTTGTGTTTGTATTTTTGCCGAATACTGTTTTCAAATTGGAGTAGTATTGGCTCCTTCCTCGAAATTTTCCTTATTATTGTTATTTTTATACATATTAATAATAGTAGTATTCTTAATAAAAGTATTCTTATGTTAAAATACCTTTGTTATTTAAAAAACGAAGACAAAGGAGTCCAGTCCAAAATAAATGTCGTGCAAATATTGCTTTCTATACACACGCGTTATTTGAATTTATTTTAGTTTGAGTTTATTTTAAATTAAAAACCATGGTACATCCAAATCGACCTGGCTCGGTATGTATGCACAAGCTCAAAAGGTGCGTATTTTGAGAGTTTTGTAGGCCCAGACCGACACGTTTGCAGCTCGGCTCGTCACGTCTTCATCTTCTGCAGCAACCAAGCTCGCGAACATCACTTTAGTAAAAAAAAATTAAACAGAGAATATTGAAAATGTGCTGCTGCCTTAATCATCCTGTTAATATTCTTCGGAAACCAATTATGAATACACATTCTATAAATAGTTAATTTCAAATATATAAATACTAAGGTAATTATGCTTACTATGTCTTCTCAACATAAAAGTTTGGGAAGAATAAGTTTGAATTTCAAAACGGAATATTTCAAAATGCGAGCAAGTTTCATATGTAGATCGGGGTTAGCGAGCAAAGTGGACTTCACGGGCTGAACGGGCCTCACGTCCCATTTTAAAAAATTCGCATCTCTAACCAGCTCTTAGGAATATAAACTGGGAGCATTGGTGAGTTAATTGAAAAGTGGACATTAAATTTAAGTAAAAACAACCGAAATGAGAAAATTTCGAAGATTTTGACTGTAAGAAAACTAGAAGAAATTTATTAATGTGTTTAAAAATCGAAAATTTCAAAACTTCGAAGTTTGAAAAATTATGTGTAGCCTCAGGACAGGACTTCTTCTCCATATTTATTTTGAAAATAGTACTGTGAGTGAATAGAAGATATACGTTTCAGCCAATGATTCATAACAAAACATGAATGCAAGCACCGCAATTGTATTCTAAATATCTCTACAATAATTTAAAACCTTTTAACTAATATAACATTTTTAGCAGTAGGTGTTTTAATGATACACTTGTACAGTTTTTTTCAAAATTCTTTGATTTCATTCCCGGTCTACTTATCCACAAAGACGTTTTTGCTTATTTGGGAAATGTTTACTATTAATATGTGCCATCAAATAATTTGTCTATGAATTCTAAAAATGATATTGTCTATATATCACAGGTACCCATTTTTACTCGCCATTGCTTGTTTTATCGCGTTCTTTTTTCTATTGACAAAGATGATTGTTTTATGTTTCTATTCCAGCGAACGCAAAGCCGTCGACATCAACCCCAAACGTAGATGACGATTCCCTTGACTACTACATCGATTCGGAGGACAATTCGGTGCCTCTCGATCAAATGGACGATGCAAGTTTGCCTCCAAGATTTTTAATGCAGCCAGAAACAGTTACTGCGAGAGATGGGGAATCTGCAATTTTAAAATGTCCAGTAGAAAATGCAGGTTTGTGCAGAGATAATCTGAATCAAATGTCGTTGTTTTATTCATATTCTTCTTCTTTAACACAACGATTATTATTAGCATTTGTACTATTTGTACTATATACAAAGTGCGTTATGCCTTGTATACAAGACATTCATTTTCGATGCTCACCATGGGAATCTCGCTTATGATTGGTGAGGCAGAAGGTATAGGTTTACATTCGGCAAAGTTACTAATTTTATATTTGTTGGGAACCTATGACAAATGACTAAAAAAAAACGAAGGATGCTCATTTTCTTCTTTTACTTCTAACAACTTTACTTCGCCCCACGGGACAAGACTAAAATCACATTCCCTAAAGTCACTTTTGATCTCCTATCTGGTTTAGGTACTCAAACTTTGTATACAACGTTTTAGTTCTTTCCCGCCATTATCAACTTTCTTATTTCATATCGGGACCATATTGGATTTTGACATCGCCAGAAAGAGTTTTTTTCTGATTTCAACCATGAGCATCTTATTAACAATTTTTTTTGATATTATGCTTTAATTGTTGAAGAAGTCATTTTAAGATTAAATAGAGCAGCCATGAAATTTCTGTCATAAATACTACATTGAAACATAATATTAGCAATTTTGCTTTTTTAATTTAAACCTACCCTCTGCCTCCAAACACAAGCTAGCTCCCCATAGTGAGGGCCGCAAATAAATCAATTTCTATATACTACTGAACGAATAAACATTTTCTTTGCGTCTCGTTTATATTTGTTAATAAAATGGGCTGCTTGAAGAAAGACTTTACAAAAGGAATAGTATAAAGAGTACTGTTACTTTAAAAAAATCGAGTCAAAGCGTTGTATGTACATATGTCGGCAACTAAGCAACACATGTTTATGATTACTTTGACACTATGTCATCAATATCTGTAACAAATAAATAGTAATAGGTGAAACTGATTCTATTGAAACGTAACTCACAATTAAATTTGTCTATAATTTTGTGAATTTACTTTTCCGTTTAAATAAAATGTAGCCTCGTCGGAAAAACATATTTTGTATAATATTTCTTGGTTAATTTATCTTGTTTCGTAAAAACCTTCAATTTCAAACAAGTTTTGGTGGTTTCAAATGTTACGTCTTAATTTTTTTAAATCAATTCTTTATTTAATACCTCCTTACTCGATTACCTTTTACTTTAAGTAGTTGGCAACACTTCTTCATTTAAAATTTATCGAACCTCCCCATTATTGATAAACGATTTGAAATGAGTCTAGATGGATATTCAACTGAAAATAAGTCTCGAACCATTTTTAAACTGTTACGGTTCTCACACAAAAGCACATTTGTATTTTTTTAGTGTACCTTTTAGGTTTGTTTCAACAGAAATTACAAGCTGATCAGGTGCGAATTGATTGGCTGAAAAACAATCCGAAACTATCCAACTGCATAGTAACTTTTCTGATCGATTTCACAGTATATGATTGGCTTTGATGAATTTGTGGCTTGTGTTGGAACAAAGCTTCTAAGGCAGATAATAAAATATCAAACCCATCAGGCAGATAGTAAACTGTCAAAGTAAACATAAACATGTGTTTGTTAGATACCGACATATATACAATGCTTTCACTGAATTATTTTTAAAACGCTCCGAATAAAACCATAGATAAAGAGCTTTACATATGGCGCAATTAGATACACACTTTAAAGTTCAAAGGATAGTGTAAGCAGTTTTTTTAGTATTATTTCCCTAATAACTCTAATATTACATGTAATTAGCATTGGCGTTGAATCTGCGTGTTCCGATTTTAAAAGTAAATTTACGTGCAGTGTTGCCGGCAAGAAAAATGCCTTCATACCAACTTTTTTTTTAAGTTTTAAATGTACTAGAAATGACTACCTGGGTACTAGATTCGACTACTTGCGTACTAGATTTGCATTAATTTATAGTGGTGAAAGCATATCGAATTATTATCCGCGAATTGAAAAATATACTAACGCCTATGGGATTTTTGTATTTTGCTGCTCTTTACAACGTAAAATGCAAAAATTCATAACGCAATGTAAAAAGTTTGCAAATGCAATGCAAACGCAATGCAAAGATTTTTAGTAGCAAGTTATGCAATGAATCGCGTTTAGTTTTTCTTTTGTGCGAAGGCTGATTATACACGATAGCAATGCAGATATAATATTTAATATAATCAAAATGAGGAATACTTTAGAACTGGTTCTAAACTTAAAAGTATTTATTATCATACTTAGTATATTTCTTGACATCTTCGCGAAATAGGACCAAACAGAGTTGAAGTATTTCATTTTGATAGCTTAATATCGCCATAAATTTGAATTTAAGTAAATTTGGGCAACTCTCGCACTTTTCAAAAGGAATTGTATAAATCTTGTTCATTGAGAACACTGTAATATACGCATTGAGGACAACTATAAATTATTTGCTACAATCTGCGATTGCTTTCATTATAAAAATCAGCTAACAGTGCACACATTCTTTAACATCTGTGCTAAGTAAAAGAAATAAGAATACTTTCTATAAGCGATGAACGTAGCGGTAAAGAGAAAAATGCTGTTGCGTACAAATGTACAAGACTTCTTTCTATGGATAACGCAAAAATTTAGAAATCCACACATCTAAAACATCTGAAATCTAAAAATAGAACGCTAATGGCCCACTTACCAGTGCCTTGTCTTAAAACTAAGACGTTTTCGTCTGCAAAAATGTGTGTCCAAATAATAGTATGAGGTTGGCTAGCTCCTTTATCTACGGCGCTGTCTACTGATTTAATTCTGAAGAGAAAATGTGTTAATTTGTTGATTTATAAGAAAAATGCATTCTTAGTCAAGTTAATAGAACAAAGCACAAAAATATCTTACTTTCTTTTTAGGCGTCGCTGATTTATCTTATTAATATCGGCAATAACAAAAGAGTTTATGAAGAAACTTTATGAATGTTCTTTTCAGAAAACTATGGGCAGGTGTGGCTAAAGGACCAAAACACCATAGCGAACGGGAATCGATCAATGCAACCTGACTTATATGAGGTGTTTCCAAATCGCACGTTGCTTGTCAAGAATGTAAAACCTTCAACTACAGGATATTACAGCTGCACAATATATATATCAAATTCGAAGAAAGCCAGCCTTACGCACAAGTTAAAGCTAGAGAATGGTGCCGAAATAGTATCCTTACGTGCGCAAAATAACATTACACAGGTAAGCTAAATGCAGTAAAACAAAATATAATTTCTTGAAGCCCTACTCCTATGAACATTCACAGTAATCCTATAAACAATCACCATCAGTCAAAGAGACTACAATATTTTAAGAACAATGTTTGATGTAAAAAGTGTCGATTTTTCATATCGAAATTGTTTCTTTTAATTGTTCATATCGTAAACAAAGAGTTACAATATTAGTGTACTTAACTAATAAAAATTATAAACTGGTGCTTCCACCAAAATTGCATGTTTAACCTCAATCTGAATTCTATTTTAAGAGCTCTAATAGCAGAAGCCTTTTCAAAAACTACTGTATATATCGACTGCTTAACTCGAAAAGTATATAGCTATTTATTTTTGACCTATCAACGTAACGCGAGAACTTTCTGAGCATAGAACGATGTATTAAGTATTACGTATACAGTGTGTCCCCGGAATGAGTTCACAAAAGCTATGATGAAGCAAAAATTTTCGAATTGGAATTTCATATTTTGGGATGAAACTTATCTTTAGTTTGCTTTCGATTTTTCAAAATCAAGTAGCCCTCTACAGTTGAGTAAAAACTATTTTCGTTTCTGGTAAAGTACATTTTCCGTTCACAGCACGCCAAAGTTGTTCAGAATGAAAAGTTATGGCGTTATACAATTTTTCAGAATGATCGGCCTACTTTGATAATAGAAGTTGAAAATAGGAGAAAAATCTTTATTAATATTTACGAGTACATGATAAATGTTAGATAAGAAAACAGGGCGAATAGACACTTAAAAAAAAATCTAATTTTTACAGTTTACGGTTTTAAATAACCCTATAAGTGTATATATATAATATATATATATATATTAGTTATATTTATATAACCCTATAAGTATAAATCCAAAGAGATCAATGTATTGGACCATGGGTCCAATGCACCTTTCTGGAAAGTGCTGATTCAAAAAATTTGTTGAATAAGCTGGACATCCGTCTTGTGGAAAATGAAAATCTTCTAAATTCACGTCTTCCATGGCAGGTAAAAAAAATTCGAGCACATCCAAATAGGAATGTTGGTTTAAATTAGTGTCAAAAAAATATGGGCTAATAATTTTATTGTACCTTACTGCACACCATACATTTACTTTCTTGTATCGTTGACTATTAGTTACTATACGAAAATGTGGATTCTCATGAGGCCAACAATTTTGTGAAGACACGATGTCATTAGTTAAAAAAAATATTTTTTTATAAAAATATCTGTCGTTCAAAATCTTTTCTCCGGCCCATAAACAAAACAGCAATCGTTGGCCATCATCTCTAGATTCTAATTTATGAATGAACGTGGGTTTAAATGGTATAATTTTATTTTCTTTGAGAATTCTTTGTATGTGCGATTTATTTATTGATAATAAAAAAACTTTTTCACAAGTTTTTTTTACTCCATTAACAGAAATTGTCACCATTGGAAATCGCTCGTGAAGCTTATTACTAACATGAGCATAAGATGCTTCCCCAAATCCGTAAGATTTTATTAGGTAAATGCGTTGTTCGAGAGTCAACATTTTTAATACAAAAACCTATACAGAACAAGTAATTTGCAAATTACTGAGTGATCAGTTTAGAACAAAAATATCAAGGTTTTAACGTTTATCTAAGATAATCACAGTTAATTGTTTGCTTTACTACTACGCGATTGTTCGTTCATACGATACAAAGAAAACGTGGAGTTAATGAAAGTGAGCTGATTTTTATGAAATTTTGCATATAGCGATAACTTTTCACTCTGAACAATTTTTCTTAGTAACACCTTTGCGTGCTGTGAACGGAAAATGTACTTTACCTGAAACGAAAATAGTTTTTACTCTGTAGAGGCCTACTTAAGTTTCAAACCAAGCAGGGCGGAATCCAAAAATATGAAATTCCAATTTGAAAATTTTTGATCCATCATTGGAACTCAATCCGGGAACATGCTGTACATTGTATTAAAAAGAAAGGATTACAGCTTATGCAAATTGGTATAACGATTGATGGTCACATGACAGCGTCTATCTCGGCTTTAATTTACGGTGGCGTTTTGCCCTAAATGTAAGAATCTAATGACGGCTCGATATTAATTTTTGTCATTTTTAACATCGACTGACATAAACGCCTGTTAAACTATAACTGAGCGTCCAACATGGCTGAAATTTTCAGAAGCATTTTCCAATGCGTGTGCAATTACCAAAATATCTTTCACGAGTAACGTTATCCCACGAGTAATGTTGAGATTTGAAAACGGACTGCCGTCCTATAACGTAGCATTCAGTTCTATAAGTTTTCCGTTTCCGTTTCCGTTCGGCAATTAAAATAAAACAAACACTCTCTATATTACATAAGCTACCGGCCTAAATTACTTACAACTTAGTTTTACCTAAGTGGTATAAGCTTAGGTCAACGCATTCCAATCTGTTTTATTTCAACGTACGGGGCATGCTACTATAAACGCATTTGTACCACATGATATTGGAAAATACGTATCTAGAATTACAAACTCGGATAGACTACTTAATAAAACGCGCATTTTGAAATTGACAGCGGGGATATTTGGAAAAGTGTGGAATAGGACAAATGCGTTTTTAGAGCTTCTACCTTTAGATTTTCATAAGAAGAAGAAGAAAAAAAAACGATTTATTAATGCTGTTTAATTTCAGTTATACAATGGCGATACGCTAAAACTGACGTGCGAAGTCGATGGTAAACCTGTACCAACCATTAAATGGTATTTTGAAAGCAGCGATCAACCGAGTGCCCGCGAGGTATCATATGGAAACCACGATTCGAACGGACACACAGACACGCTTATCATACCGGACATTAGCTTTAAGAACAACGGAACCTACAAATGTCTTGCTGATAACACAATAAACGTAGACCACCAGTCAATAGTTATAGAGGTTTTCGGTAAGTATCCTTCGCTTTAAATAACTACTGATCTCTTCAGATGTGTTATTATGCATGTATGATAACATTGTTTTATATCATGATTCGTTATCGCGATGGCAACGAGAGATTAATTTTGAATACTGCTAAATGTTAACAATTTAGCACGGCGTGCTTTTTAGGTTAGCATAACATCCTATGGGCGTTATCGTTATAAGATCTTTACAAAGAGAATTATCATCTTCAATATCAGAAGTATGAATTGGCAAAATCAAAAAATGTGTCAAATTACTATATGCCAGTGGAACCAACTAGCAAATATTTTGATGTACCTAACGCTCGCATTTACACCAAAAATCGGTGTTTAAATTGAATGAAACAATTTTGTGCGTTATAACATTTTAGGTCAAGATTATGCAGAAAACAAAATAGCTATAACGATTCTTACATAAACCCAACCTGGATTGGTTATAAAATTCAAAAATGAAATATACAAAAGTAATCTGCTAAGACTACTTTGCCAAGAGAATTTAAAATAAAATTAATACACTACGAGGGTGGTTTGAAAAGTCCGTGCAGAGTCGGAGAGATGGCACCTCTGATCCATATCAAGGTTATTGTCGGTTAGTGGCATCTCTTAGAAGAGCTCACACAAATTTGTAGTCATATTGGTTTATTACTCTGAGTTTAGCATTCATTTAAATCGCCTCAGAAAACAAAAGAGAAAGTTGCGAAACGTGAATCTGCACTTTCGATCAGAACGATTTAAACATTTTCAGAGTGACCATATGAGTACAAGTGGCGAATGTTCTGAACATCCTGTTGGAGGCACCACTTTAGAAAACACTGATAAAGTCTATGATCTGGGGTAAAGAGTGAAGGTGCGTGAGATGACTAATGTTGTAAGTACCTCGAGTAAACGAGTACATAATATTTTGTACCTACATCTGGATAAGCTAAAGATATCGTGTAACGTGCTCCAAGGACGTTTTGCAGCTGTTTCAGTGGAATTCACGGGTCTTTACATCACTGTAGACGAAACAACAAATACACCACTACCAGAGACCAGTCCAGATAATGGGTTGTCAGCGGAGAGTCTGCACTAAAAAAGCTGAAGACCGTTCCTTCAGCCGAGAAAGTTATGGCAGATTGTTAAGTAATGATCTTCATTGATTATTTGGAAAAGGGTAAAACTATTACAGATGTATATTATGCGTCGTTATTAGACCGCTTGAAAACCGAATTGCAGGAAAAAATCATCATTATCATGATTGGCCCACAAAATGTCTTCCCACGACAACGCACCAGCTCATTCCTCTGGAATTGTGTTCAAATAATACTACCTATTCCCCAATATGAAAAAATGGCTGGCGGAAAAGAAATTTGATCCAAACTAGAATGTAACTGCAGAAACGAATGGCTATTACACCAAAACCACATTTGACGAAGTATATAAGCCTAAGAGGAAACTACATTGAAAAGAAGAACGGTTTATAACGAAAAATTAAATAGTTTTCATTTTTGCACGGATTTTTCTAACTACTAAGTATATTTTAGATGACTGGTCCCACTGGTGGTAGAAATACGCAAAATTTTCATATTTCTCTTAACTGTGTTCAAATGAACTGTTGCTAGCTGATGAGCAGCAGCATACTCATAAAACAAGCAACCTATAGTGTTAACATAAAAAAGAATAACGTTTTAATTTGTTCTTATTTAAACATAGTTGCAACAATTCTTGATGTGTTGATTTTATGTATTCTGTAGAAATATTTAAAATTCTAAATCATACTAAACGCTATTGAAAAAATTCCATTACGGGATAAAATATTTAAATTATAAATACCACGACGGACTCTAATGATATATTAGGTTTTTGATTCGTGCATCTCCCATGGTGTTAATGTAGAAAACATGACTATTTCGGAATATTGTGAGAAAAGCATTCGTTAACAATAGCTTAATTTATTTTGCTTTAGAACTCCAACATTAAAAACTTAGGCGACCTCACTAAAATGCTCAGAATTGGCTTGTTGTTGTTGAATTGGCAATTTGCGGTCCATTCCTCGTTTTCGATTAGAATTTCATTCAAAAACTATTCACCTTCCTTTGATTTGCAATTAAATTTCCGTAAGTATTGTTGATTTCGCCTATGGCACGTCAATGAGTGTCTAAAAATCTATGTACTAAACTGCCTAAATTTAGCAAAACTGTTAAGGTATACAAGGCAAACGTACAAGATGCTATTTATAAATATAGCTGTACTTAAACGTTTCAATTTTTTCATATTTCAGTTAGCGCATAATTAAACGAAATTTAAAAACGAGATTAAATTCTTATTACTACTTCGAATATAAACGTTAAGATAAAGTCTTCCAGGCACGTTACTATTCACAATATGTAATTGAATATTCTAAATCTCTACTGCCTCATCTTATTTCTCTTATAGATATATAGTTTAGATCTCTTCTATTAATTATTAATTTTTTCTCTGTAATTAACAGAAATGATTCAACCACAACGAAATTTATTTTTCCTTGTTTCAAATAATATAGGAAGAGGCATGGGTTGCGAGATTAACATTACTAACAATTATTAGACAATTTGTGCGTTTACCTACTAAACCAATTAGTTCTTGTTATTCTGCAGATCTGTTTTACATAAAGTTCCATATCTTTAGTTCAACCTTTTCCTAACTTTACTTATACTTCTTCAGAAAACCAGGTATTTCTGTTTATATTTATTGAGTATAACGTTATTACGAAGTGTCTTAAAATAAAATAAAATAAATAAGACATCTTAGTCCCTTTATTGTATAATTACGAATTCAATTATATTTATATTAAATCTAATATGGAAAGATTGGGAAAATTATGAAACAAATTTTAAAAGTTCTAATCCAAATATGTACCTTACAATCGGTAAATATTAGACAATTAGATGTGGGGATAGCTAAGTGTAAGATATGTAATTATATATTGTTGTAGATTTGCCTATTTATTTAGAGATTGCGAATTATTATGGAAAAAATAGCAAACTCATTAGGTTGGAATGCACCATCAAATTTAATAGATCGCCCATTTTTCACTTATCGTGGAGAAATGAAAATAGTTTCAAGACCACTCAATTTCAAGAAAAAAATAACAAATCTGTTATAATGTACTTCAATGATATCCAGGAGTCAGATTTTGGCAGTTATATATGCAGTGCCAAAAGTAGTGATGGTGTAATCGAGAAGGTTGTACCTGTATTCCCACCCAGTACGCCCGTTTTTGAAAAATTTTTAGTATCAGAAGACCAGAAGTACAACATTTCATTGGTATGGAAGGTATTTTCTTTCCATCCACTTAAAAAATGTTTCGTGTATGACATCGGCCAAGATGAATATTGGGTAAGTGTTCCCTGAAACAAGGAATTAGAAAATGGATACAACAAACACTTAATATAACTGATGACTGATTAAAGTATGCATCACGTTACATTTTCCCCATCCCACGCATATAAATATTTCAGCCAACGTCAAATGTACAAATTGGTATCAGAAATAATGGGCTTGATAGTTATTCTGTCTTCCAGTCGCAATACATTGCCTTCAAAAAACTTTTTCGATTTAGAATAACATGCCAGAATGCAGTTGGTTGGTCTGATAAATCGGAGATACAGAACTTTGAACTTACAGGTTGGTGGATATGCTATGTTTACGTTCCCTGTTCTGCATGAGGCTTTATCAACCTAGACGAAACAAACTAATGAACTGATGATATTAATGAATAAGGTTTAATATGCTTAATTAATCGAAAATCGAAACTTTATGTGAATTTTCTGAAGCAAGTTTAATGCAGTGATATGTTGCTATAAAAGATAGATTCTGATAATCAAACGAGTGACTAAGAAGACTAATCTGATTTTGATTTACTTGGTACTAACTATCGTGAGATGAGCTAAATGAGTGAAAATAATGGAGAGACAACGGATTTCATCGCATGAAAAGCTATATTTTTTGGATTAAACGTTACATAAGCCCAAAACGTACTCTAGTTGAAATCTGTTTGGAGCTTGTGTCTGTAACGTTCTTAATGCTTGTACGAAACCAATGCATTTAGATTGAAACTTGTTTAGCGTTGCATATATGCGATCCAAGTCAGGAATGATTTTCCACATTAAATTATCACGATAACATAATTTTCGAGTAACATTAATAATGTAATTTTATGTTGCGATAATCTCAGAAAGATCATGGTTTGAAAAGAATGACAAATAATATTCACAATACAATTACTTGCTTGTTTGATTTTAGTTGACCTTCTCTACATAGAAATTCACAGACTTTATAAGAACAGAGACCTTATCGGTTTGGAATGTATTCTTTTATTTAATACAAGTGATGTAGACTTATCTTGGAGAAAAGATAATACAAATTACGAACCTGTAGAGCTCAACGCTTCTCTTGAGGGAAGAACCAACAATTCCCTGACGTTACTATTCAGAGCGAATGAGTTTGTTGGTGCTGGAACTTATATTTGCACGGCGAAAATTATTGGCAGTAAAAGACAACTTGAAAAATTTATATTTATTCAACCGCCGTCAAAACCAGTAACTCCAGTCAAAAATGTTACATCTGATGTCAAATGGAATGTATTCTCCGGCCTCTCGATTACTGACTGCAAAGTACGATATGGAGAAGCAAATGCTTTCGGGGTAAGATATGGTTCCGATCGTTACATAATCACTTCGAACAAAGTTGTAGCCCTTAGAACAAATAGATACAAAAGTAGACATTCGAAGGGAGGAGTACTACGGCTACTTAGTTACATATAGACCATCAGGATTTTTAAGAGGATCGTACGATTTTGTACTTACATGCAAAAATGAAGATGGTTGGTCCGAAACATCTGAAGTGCAGACTATTAGATTTGGAGGTTAGTTTATGTGAGATGTGTAGACGAAACATCGTGTTTACTTAGATTCCTGTACATCCGGTTATTCACATTATTCGACGCGAAGTATTACGGCCAAATTGTTTGGTTATTGGTAGTTTTATTTTTGACGTAGATAGGGGCTTATTAGGGATACAGTTTGAAATCATTTTCATAGTGTATAGGGTAATGAAAAATACAAAACATATCAAAGTTGAATTTTTTTAAGTGGAACATTCTGTACATTATTTCATTTTCGATTTCTAGGATCGAAATAGGGTTTACCTGGTCCTACCACCTAACGGTTTTTGAAATATTTTGTATTTTATGAAAATGTATATATTTACCAGTTTTAATGCGTAAATTTTCAACGTGTTTTTCTTTTTTTTATATTTCAAATTCACACTGAAGCCTAGTATAAGTTTTACGTTGTACCAGTGAGACATCGTGTATGTATCCTGTTTAGTTTATTGTTTACCATTTCTTTGTTCCTGTACTTCCAACCTTTGTTCATTTTCATTGCCAAGTTGTTTCCATTATCTTCAACTACGAGTTTATTTGTTAATTTTTTGAGTTGATTTTTCTTTTTATTTCATAGAGATTCTTAGTTCAAAATCTGAAAAAAAAGCTATGGCTATAGCTAAGCTGAGAAAAGAACGGTTATTGATTTAACAAAATTTTTGTAACATTAACAAGTGGCCTCGTTTACATACTGCAAAACAAATTTTATTCTTTTAATAAAATGCAGCGCTTGATACTCCACTCTAATAAAACAACAAAAAATTGTCAATGGAAACACATAATAACGTCAGCTGTTCTTCCAACAAAAAACACAGTTACGTTAACAATAATAATCAAAATTAAATTTATGTTACCGTAACCAAATTGGAATTATTAAACTGACTAATACTGTTGTTTATCCAAGCAAACGATCTCAATAAAAAAGTTTTTGTTAATTTATCAAGCGAACTTATCTGTGTGTAGAGACAACAAGAGAGTGAGAAGCGCATTTAGGCCACAACAAGCCCATTCTATCTATACTGGGTAGCCAACTCACTGCCTTGGCAAAGATTAGCACATTACCTATGAACGGAGGCGAGGCATTGTCATTCCTCACCCAGCATCTTTGTAATTGACGCACTTGTAAAGAAAATATTCCACTGTGTTCGTCACTATACTCGTCGTTGAACTACATACTATGCTTTTCTTCGTTTCGATACACAGAATTTTTTGAAGCAATGGATGCAGTTCTATCTTCTTCATTTTCTGACAGAGCCAATAGTGATACTGCATGCTTCAACTAAAATTTCGATTGAAAATCTTATAGATGGAATCACTACGCTACAAATAGTAATAGGAATACCTGCAAATATTGAATCACTTACCGCTAAAATAAGACTTCACAAATACTGCTTCGATTTTTCTTACGTTTCGCATTATGAATGATAAAAACAATGTACACCGGTTCTTTGTCTCCCATGGTAATCCGGTGCCCCATATTTCCCCTATAATATTATATATAATTCTACCGTTACAAAACGTATAAAAATTAAAATGTATAATATTTTGATCTACGAATTGAATTTTGGAAAATAATCGAGAAAACAATTCTTTTTCAACAACGAAAAAACTCCTCAAAAAAAAAGGTTAAAATTAAATATTTTAAAAGAATCTTCTTATGTGGGAAGCATTTGGATAAATCAGACCCAGGTTCACAAGGATTTCAAGATTTGGATTTGAAGAGTAGGACATCACAAATACCGAAAGTTAAATAAGTTGACCAAAATAAAACATGAATTTTATTCAAAGTAAAATTTATATCTTGCACACACGTAAATTGTTTAATTTATCTCTTGAGAAATGATTATTTCAATTTGCCAAAAAAGCAAGTAGATCCCACACTTCAAATACAAGGAAACTTTGATTATTTAATTTTATTCAATTTAAAACGGAGTCTCATTACAACATATACTAAAAACCACAAATCTGTCTCATATGTGAAGTGAACTTTTATATTTGTTAACGAAATTTGTTAACGGTGTACAAACACAACTTTCAGAAAATATTGAGAGTTATTTATTACAGCTCCCCCAAAGTATTAGAAGGTAAGTACAATAGATGTAATTTTCAGTATTCTCTTTATATGCATATTACATTTCCTTCGTTTACAGAGAAATCCGACTTGTATCTATATAAGCATTGTGATTAAAAGAAGGTGGGTATTAGCCAGTGGTGTGCTTCATTGTTTTCTTTTTCATTGGTTTTGAATAACAATATGCTAACTAACAATGTTGAAAGAATAATATTTAAATGCAATCATTTAAAAATTTCCTAGCCATGAGCAATTTAAAAACATAAATTTTGTTGTGGTTATCTACGTATGCATATTTTATAATGAAATCTGTTAAAACGGACCCATGTACATCTGTTCTATGTTTCTAGTTGCCCCAGTCATACGTATTGAGAAGATCTACTCCAGAAGCAAGATACTCCTAGGCTTTAATTGTCTGGTAACGGCCAGCCCTATAGCAAATATATTTTGGAAGAGGAACGGCGAAATCATAAGTTCAAATCATATCTTACGCAGAACGAAAAATTCACTTCAAATAATATTCAACGATGTCAATGAATCGGACCTCGGAAAATATACATGCATGGCAAAGAATTTCGTCGATACTACAGAGAAGGATGTAATGTTCTTAAAACCCCTACAACCACAGTTTAGAGGATTTTCGCAGCAGGGAGATAATAAAGGGGAAATGTTAATGTGGACAATATTTTCTCCAGATCCTCTGAAACACTGCGTAGTATATTACAAAGGTGAAAACGTAAGTGCGTCTGTTTTCTAGATATTTAAGTAACGCAAATGCCCCAAAACATTTATTTATATTTTTACATTATCATCTATCAGTTAATCTTTTAGGAAACTCGTCAATATATAAACGATAGTAAAATAACGAAAATTGAAAATGGTTACCTGATAACACATACACCATCAGTACCGCATGATGGGACGTACAAATTTAGAGTCAAATGCTTAAGCGAGGCTGGCTGGTCTGACGAATCGCAAGAAAGAAGCTTAGGCATTACAGGTTTGACCTTTTCTATGTAACATATTCATTTATTTTTTCAAACCAACACATTTAAAATTATGAAAATTCGTAATTTCCTTGGTATTTCCGATGTAAAATAAAAATAGAGAAATGTAAAAAATGTTAAATAGAGAAAAAGTGTGAAACTTCCTGACATTAATATCCCGGTGGCGTAATGGTTAACACACCCGTCCGGCAAACGGAAGGTTTCAGGTTCGAATTCTTACCGTGGCGACATTTCTTCAGATACTTAATTGCGTCGGAAATACTTAGGAAATTATAGATTTTAGTAGTAGCGCACGTAAATATAAGTTCAATAAAGAAACTTTTACAGCCCGTATATAGTGACTTTCTTCAAGTTTTGCCCAGTCATTCGATTGAATTGATATTTCGACGTAACCAATATCATATATCCACCTTCTCTGTTGTCTTCCTTTGTTGTTTGTCTTTGACTGATTTGAATCAGCGATGAAGATCCAACAAGCACCTCTAACAACCGCAGACTCAGAATAACGACGCAAGTAGTAACTGGAATGTTACTGTGAGAACCTCTACATAGGACAGAAGAGAACACCGAACACCGAAGAGAACAAACGCATTGGAAACGTTAGATACAGAAGAATAACACAATCAATTGCAGTGAAAGACAGTTTGCAGAACTACAATAAAATTACTGTTGATGTCTTTGTACTGATCACAACAAAGATTACCATCGAAAATTAATCAAAAAAGCAGTGGAGACGTGAAATTCCAACAGATAGAGTGGATGCACGCTAAACCAGGAAGAGATTGTTGCAAGAACAACCGTCATAGGTCACATTTAAAGGGTTTCCCCATAAGAACGATGTGATTTTGAAATGAGTTAGCAACCATTATTTGTCACTAAATGTCCAAAAATTTCATGAAAATGACGTTCTTTCATGAATATTCAACGGGCGCTTTGTGAAAACTGTGATCCACATAAATATCCTTTTGTGCTTCCTATTTGTCGAATCGTTGAAAAAATAAAAAGGGGTTTTACTTTTCACGATGCGAAAACCCCAATAAGACGCCGAAATGTAAGTGCAAAGAGCATTGCTACTGTGGGAGATAGCTTTGCAGACATTCCAAATTTATAGATTCGTGCTCAGAAACTAGAGCTTAGAAGAACGACAACTTGGCGTATTTTGAAGAAAACTTGGATTTACACTCATACAAAATCTTGATGGCCCCAGAACTGGATTTAACGGACCATCGTAAATCCAGTGACTTTGCTGCTGAGGCTTTAGAGTAACTGGAGCTATAATTTTGGGAAAAAAATTATCTGGATGAGGTTCTTTTTTGCTTAAATGGATATATTACCAAGGATAACAGTCGTTTTTGGTGAGAAACCTTTACGTCCGCAAGGCATGGTAATATCATACAGCACTACGTGGCCGCATAGCTTTTATGAAGCATCCTTTTTTATTATTGATATAGAACACAATAATCGTTTGCTTATTTTACATACTATTGAAGTAAACCAATTCACAAGTCGATTCTTAAGAAGCTGTTGGTGCAAATACCAAAATACCAATTTAACCGAATGATACGGTAAACCGCGAAAGAAGTTACTATAAGTAAAAGTTCAATACATTAATAATACGAGGAATATCATTTAAGTTTTTACAAAAACATTAACTTGGTATTATTGTTTTTCAAAATATTTGCCATTGAGATTCATACACTTCTGTATACATTCGAATCAATTGTTGAAACATATTTTCCACTCTGAACTCATGATTTTTGAAGACATCAACTGCTTCTTGAAGTAAAAATCACTGTCCACGCATATTTTGTTTGAAATTTGGGAGCAAAAAAGGAGCCGTTAGGCGATAGATCAGGTAAAGTTGGGCAATCGGATAATAATTCGATGTTTTTCTCCTTCAAATAATCAATTGTTTGACGTGGTGTGTGAGTGCTGGAATTGTCATGATGAAGGTTGATACGACGTTGTGGATTGTTTTTCCTGATTTCGTCGATGACTTCCCGCAAACAAATTGTTACTGCTCTTTGATCCTCCAAAGCAATGTTTGTGACATGTCCAGTACATTTAAACATCAATCATTCATTTTCTTGAAAATGCTTCGTGAACGAACAACTTTTGTTGGATTGATTTCACCTGTGAACACCCAAATAGTTGATTATGTTGCTTAGTTTCGGACTCGTAAGAATATACTCAAGTTTCATCACCTGCCACGACGTTGTACAGCAACGGTTTTTTTTTGGAGCAACGACCGATTTTATTTGGCCTTCACGAAATTCTGAGAACCAGTTAAAACCAAACTTTTTTATGATGTTTCATCATCAAGAGTTAAACGAAATTATTCGAGGCATTTTTGTTGTGATTTTGGCCTTTACTAAAATCAAATCTCAATAGTGCCATCTAATGGTTATTTGTAAAAACTTATGACGCTACCCTCGTATCAAATTACGTTATATATCAAAATACTGAATTTTTTTTTGTATTACATACAGGTTTTCGGACATTAAACAGTGGAGCTCAGTGTATGTATGTGCTTATGCGTGTATATTTATTCAGCTTGATTTAATAAGAAATATAGAGCGTTTTTCGATTATTACGTGTCGTGTTTAAATCACGAAAATACGTTACCCATTAATACAGCTTATTAAAATTGATAACATACACTAACATAAAAACAATTAACCATTGAGAAGAAAATATAATTAGTTTTATTATTTTTACATCCACTCAAAAATATTATGCCTACTTACCTAAAACAGACTTGTAGTAAATTTAATGAGAAATTAATGTTAGTAGTATTGAACGGCTGCTAAAATAATCCTGCAATTAAGGCTTCTCCCAAAATTCTTTGTCCATTAGCGTAAGGGGTAAGTAAATGTATAGTAAATTTTATCATTTTAGGATACATTTGTTTTGGTTTTCAGGTTTACATTGAAGAAGCTACGCTTATCATGCTGAAATAAAGTTCTGAAGAAAAACCATGGATACTTTTACTTTAAACGCCTGCCTATCATTTCAATCATAAATGCGGATTTTCGAAGCACTGCACTGCATAAAAGAAGTTTTCTGATCTCTGATCATGAAAAAGAATGTTTTGTTTGATTATAATGTTGTTATTTATAGTGCTATCATAAATTTTGTAATGTAATATAAAACAGAAGATATTAATGTTGCAGAATATTCATTTTTTCACACACAAATTTATTTCATGTTCATGCTACCGAACATATTGATTCACTACCCTCACTGTCCTACAAGCCTTTCTTTCCAAATTCTCTTAGATTTCTGGAGTTGTTTTTTTTGTGTTTAACATACTTATGAATTATATTCGGAATTTTTTTTATTAAACATAAAACTACAAAAATGGCTTAAAAGATTGTGATCTAGTAGGGTGTAGTTACCATTAAATACACTGCTGGCTAGAGATTCATATACCGTATAATGAAGTAGAATCTGGGCCCACGGTTCCATAATGGTCTAGATCTACTCATTATTACTCTGTAACGTAAATCTTTGGCGAAAACCACTACCACGCATTTCAATAATATTTATATCAAACGATAATGTTGTCCATTTCAAAGTTGGAATCCTCTTTCCATAGAACCATTTTTTTTTTACAAAATTGCGTACAAGAAGGTAAGACGCGTTTTTTTTTTAGGATTTAATGTGTAAAATTGGTATAGGACCGACATAAGAAATCGCAGCCCAAATCATGATACAACAGCCACGTTACGGGTGATAACCCACTCAATTTCAACGTTTCCAATTTGTTTTTGTGCTTGAGTTGAATTTGACGCTAACCTTGTTCTTCTTTATTGCTTAGTGGTAGCTTTTGCAGTCCTTCTTCATAAGGGTTCTTCGAATTTTCTCGAATCGATGGAAATTAAGTTTTTGACTGTGAACTTGAGTTCTTTTAGCAAGTGAATACCACTCATCATGTAATTATAAGTAAAGCGAGATAAAAAGTATACAGTGCGTTTAACAAAAAAACTACGTTTTGTTGCCTGCAACTTTAATAATTATCAAATTTTTATTCGGTAGATGCAAAACACTACAACTTTTATTTAAAACATGTTCTTGTATCTGCAGTAATAACGGAAATAAATAACTGTAATGATAAAATGAAAAGACACTAGATATTGCACTGATATTAATCCCTGTGTCTGTTGCACCTTTTTTCTAAAGAAAAAGATAAATAACTGGTACAATTCTCAATTAATCATATTTTTTATTTAACAATAATAACGCGTTTTATAAAAACCAACCTAAATATTTAGTAAAAATTGTCATACGTGCATAATACGCAAGAATGAAAACGCATTTCTTTGCTAGCTACGATAATATACGAACACAATCAGTATTGTGTAATATTGTATGTATAGTGGAGTGATAAAAAAATCCATATACACTGCCTAACAATGAAATGCATTCCAATTTCTTCATTTACAACCTATAACAGTTAGTCCTCTTATTTACCACTCTTTTGTATTTTTGTTTCAGACAAGGGAAGGGATACCGCTACTTCAGGTAATACATTGCATTTACAATAATTATATAATCTGCTGTAGAGCTCATAATTAGGACTGTCTTGCATATATATGTTAGAGATTTTTAATCAATAATCTGCTATTAACATTCTAATACTTAATAAAAGTAAACACCTATCAAATGAATAAAATACTATACGTTTTTCAAAGTACGTATATAACAGAAAATGAAAGTAAATGAACAAAATTCAGTATAACTCTATTCACTTTTGTTGTTTCAACCTACAGCGAGGCTAATGGGTGCGCTTAGATTGGAGCTGAGATAAACGATAAGAACGGATATAATCGGCCTGTAACTATATCTTTTATCGTAGCTTCAACGCAAACGCATCCATAAGGATATTTGGACGACTGACCCAATTTATATTTAATTAAAAAATTACATGTGCTAGCTAATTTTCAGGGGCGATTTATGAGGAAGTAATGTAAGAATCAAGTAGAGTCGTACAATCAAAATACCGAAAACAAGACATCAAGTTAACTATTTCGAAACTAATGAAACCGGAAAGGTTAAATAGGAATAGATTATATGTGGCCTCTGACCTATTTCGGCCATTTTTCCAGATGTATTGCGGTTTCTTCTTACTAGAGCATTTACGTTGACAATGACTTCTTCACTAAACTTAACAACGTTTTGAGCGCGTTTCCGCCTTTGAATATTCTCAGCTCATTTCTAAGAGTCGTATTCTAGCTAGTCTTGTGTAATCAAACAGTATCTGGACGGCAGTCTTTGCTTCCGCCCTGCAGAACCTACAAGTTAATTAATTGTTTCTCTAACGCCACTTGTATGTTTTTTATACATGAAGTGTCTCATTAACAAATCTACTACTGGAAAACAGGTGCCAATAACTATTTATACCGCACATAATGCCAACGCCGCTTTTAACAGCGTAATGTACGAGATGGTTATCCAAACTCTAAGAGGTTGGTAAGGAATCAACCACGTCCTTTAATTTTCACTCTACTTAAATCATGCGCCACACCCTCATTTCGTTAAGGGAGAGTAGTGAATACTAACGTAGCTGGCGTCGTGTTTCGACAGTCACGACAGATTGAAGCGGTTCGGATTCTCGATTGGGGCAAGAAAATATCACGCTCGCCGTTGGCGTTGGTTCCGTGCACAGACGATTTTTCCTATAGATATTTATTTGCAACCCATTTACGGTATTTTTTTCTCCTATCGCACCCTTTTCGCTCGCGCCAATGAGGTTCGGTTACATCAAAAGTATCGACGCCCATTTGAAGTTGATAATACCATCCATAAGATGTTATAGTATAGTATAGTGTCCATTGCATATA
>LR737395.1:2700938-2735994 GCA_902655005.2 Marronus borbonicus
CTTTAATGGCCCTCGTATTCTGTTACCCAGAACAACGCGCACCTTAGGCCAGTTACCTAGTCTGCTTAACACGTTCATGCATTCCCACACCAGCTTCGATTTTGCTGGTGTGGGAATGCATGGTGGTTGGCTATTTAGTTAGATAGCGACGGATCGAATATCCTGGCGTTTTGAATCACATACTGCCATCCTTGGTCTAATCCAGTCAATTCCGCCATTGATTCCAAACTCTGCCTTTTAACCGTGTGTACACGAGTAAGATTCGACTTTAATGGAGCGACTTCCTTTCCAGTCCTTCAACGTTTTATAGCTTTCATCAAAGCTGTATTAGAGCTTGATGCCTTCAGTTCTTTCCACAGTTTCTGGTAATAAGCACCCTGCGATCTGATTATTCCTTCATTAGTCTGTATTGTTACCTCCCCTGAAACGCAGCCAGAAATGTAGCCAAATATGATGACCACGGCAACAGCCGGTGTGGTCTTCATGGCTCGCATGACACACTAATTTTGAAAACAATTAAGGGCAAGTGTTCTACCTATACAACGCATTTCGTGATATTTAGGAATGTAGAAAAAGGATCGTGCGATCGGTGATTTGATCGGCTCAACTTTCCAGATTAAGACGATTACATCAATCTTTGTTAAACGCCGCACAATTTGTGGTGCTAATCTTAAAATCTCCCCTGAAGATTGGGTATTGTATGAAAGCTTTAAGGATTATTACTGAGTACGTTCATTTAAGTATTTTGATTAAAACACAAAGTAGATCGACGTATTTTTATTTGTGACTACAATTTTGAATATTTATGCTGATACATAGCTATCTCTGTTCAATTATTGTAAGTCACATCTGCAGCACTTGGAAAGATACCTTCTCAAATTAATTATTAATTAGGATTTTCTTTACAGATTCCCAAATTTCTGCAGGTCTACGACTACTTCCATCACTATTACTAATTGCTGTGACAGCTATTCTAATGAATCCATGAAGGTTATAAACGTTGGCGAAGATTATTTCCATTTCTTGATAGCTTAAATTACAGAAAATAAACCAAAGTATTTCGATAACTAGAACTTTAAGTGTATATTTTTTTAATTAAATCGTACTTGTAAATACATAACGCATATACTTATATCTTAATTTAAGCTGTCCCGATAGCTAAAACAAACCCTGAGATATTTTTTTCTTACTTCTTGTTAAGGTGCTAATCAAAAAAAAAAATAATATCTTTTTGTGATGTATTTTATACATATACATGTAGTAGGTGAATTAATTTTGTACATTTATGAATTATAATCGTATTATAATACTTACACTCTTCTAATTTATTTCCGCTATATATTATTGTCATCACTTAGATAATATAGATGATAATGTTGTAACCACTTTCAAATTTCTTAAGATTTAAATTTCTCTTTAAAATCTCTTTTGTTTTATGTGAAATCTTTCATAATTTTCCCACGTTATGAAATCATTTCATATAATCTTTGTGTCAATGTTTATGTGAAAAACAAAGAAAAAAAAGCAAATTAATAGTAACATGTAAATAAACCACATTAGAATTAAATAATGATTTGTTTGTAAAATTTATTTTTTTTTAATCTAACAGAAGTGGTTTGTTTATAAGTGATGAAAATTTTCTAAACCTGTAAATAATCTAGTCCACAGGTTTTAAGTTTTCTATAATTTCAATATACCTATATTCTTTAATTATTCGTATTAATTTTAAATTATAAATTAATATACGAATGTGTATATTTAGATTTATTGTACCTAGTTTTAAATGTAAATATTGTTATTTATATTCCTAAACGGTGTGCATATTTTAATGCGATATTAATTATTTTTATTATGATTTAAATTAACTTGATTTTCCGCTATTGTGCCAAACATATCAATAATGTTTGTTTATTTGATGAGAATATTTTTCTATAGAGTATGGCCAACGGTTTGCTAAGCTGTAAGGCAGACTTGGTTTTAAATAAAAACACGTTAAATGTGAAACGATACTTTAAACAAAACCCCGTCGTTCTATTCCCTTAATTTTAAATACGTTTTTGGCACAACATAATTTTTACTATTTGAATTTCTGCTTATTGGGTTGATTGTTACTAAATATAATGATATCATAAACATTCAAAATGAGTACCTAACTGTTGAAGATCAAGAGGTGGAATCTAAATTTTATATTTGTTATAACTAAAGATTATATTAAAACATAAGTCCTCCAAGTAGGCCGTTATCATATGGGACTATGTATATGCCTTATTGTTGTATCATATTATCTAAGCTTTGTAGCTTTTTAAAACATTATATGAAACAAAGTGTTCGATGTTCATCTACAAATTACTACGAAGTGTCCAAACTTGCATATCCCATTATTAGGAAAAAAAATAATGTACACTCTCTTGTATTAAACCTGTAACTAAACAAAACTATCGAAAATAAATAAATGCAGTTGTACTACATTTTTATGAGCTGTTGCTATACTTTTCTTTGTTCCTATTTCCTCCTATAGTCCAAACCAGCTGTTTGTAGAATACTGGCAACAAATGTACTATTACGTTTCTCAAACAACTGCGTAAATTTCACTTGAAAGCTTGAAAAACTTGTAATATAAGTTGGCAAAGACACAAAGAGACAACATTATATCCAGCAATTTGATAAAATTCATTTGTTTTCTAAACAAAAATTAAATTAAATCTTATGAATGACTAGGGCAACCTGAAAGGGGATTACCAATGTTTCAACACAGAAGCTTTACATATTATATAACTATCACATCGATTATATTGCACACATAAATTCCAACATAGGTTATTACGGTGTTTTCTTCTTTCTCATGACTTTCTGCAACTTGTTTTGATGTTGATTTTTTTCTTGCTACCTCGTTCGACGTGAACCTGCCCGCCGAGCGATTTTTTCAAATTTGGAAATACAAAGAAGTCACTAGGGGTCAAATCTGGATGTTGTACTAATTCGAACTTTAATTCTATAATTTTGGCCGTCGAAACTGGGCAGGTGTGCACCTGTGTATTATTTCAGGATTTTTTTTATTTTCAAATGAGAACGTTTTTTCTCGATTTCTTCTCTTGACCGGTCCAATAATGACGCATACTACTTTCCAGTTATTTTGTCCTTTTTCCCAGTAATCGGTGTAGATGATTCCGCTTACAACCCAAAAAACCGAGGCTATCACCTTGCCAGCCGATTTCACCATCCTTGCCTTCTTTGGAGCCCGTTCACTTTCAAAAACCCACTGTTTTGACTGTTTCTTTGTCTCCGGAGTGTGTAGTGTATCCATGTTACGTTCATAATTATGCATCGACGGAAAAACTCGTCAGGATTGCGACGGAAGAGATTTTTTCACACCCAATTTTTCGTGCAAAATTGAAAACACTGAACCTTGGGATATGCCTGTAGCCTCAACTATCTCGCGCACTTTGTTTCGTTGATCGTTCAAAACCATATCGTGGATTTCCACTGGACGTCCAAAACGATGTTCACATATGTGGATGTACGACCACGTTTAAAGACATTTACCCTATTGTAAACAGTTGCTAACACAGGAGCAGATGTTCCATGAACTTCATCCAACTCAGCTTTGATCTCTTTCGGTGTCGAGCCTTTTAAATAGTAGTGTTTAATGTTTAATCACCGCCCGAAACTCACTTTTTTCCATTCTTCTACATAAACAAAAATTCTTTGCTTAAATCGACAATAAAAATGAAACCGTGCGATGAATATAACCTGAGGCCTTGACAGCTGTTTAGCGATTAATGATCCTTACTAGAAACTAACCATCTTCGATACTACGAGCGCCATCACTTAGATTTTCCAAGAACTTCGTGAGCTAGCCCCGTATATAACGGAGTTTTTAATTGGTAAATGAAAATGATCTGCTGCTTAAACGATTTCTTAAACATTTGGTTACTTATGATTTATGATGCATAGATACATATGGAGTCAAGATAATCAAGATTTAAAAACCGTGGAGGAATGATCTATTCGGAAAATAAGTAGAATTATATTAAAAACTATTAAAACATATCTAATATAGGAAACTTGAAGCGGTTTCAAGCGATTTACAGGTATTTACTACTAGTGCACTGCCGATTTAGAACACGGTAAGGCTAGCGGTTTCGGTTATACATAAATAGAATAGAATCAGACAAACACGAAGTCGAATGAAACCGCATGGAACGCCACGATTTAAGCGCAAAATTGATTTAATTTGAAATCAACCTGAAAAATAACGCCCATACCTAACTTAAATTCATCCTTACAAGCGAAATGCTTATCAAATTCCCATCATACACGAACACCGTACATTAGTTTAGCCTGTACTACCACTATTTACTCATAACTTGAAATAGGAGAGATTATTCAAAGTTCTATCCCAATTCTTAACGATAACGGGCAATAATGCCCCTGACCAAAGGTAGAATCCAACACCCTAACAGCGAAACTAAGCAACCTGCAAAAAAGTTGTAGCAAATCATGTCAGTAGAACACTAAAAAAAGCTGGAGAAACGCTTGGAGAAGTGTATAAAGCTAAATGGAGATTATGTTGAAAAATAAATAGAAATCTGCAGAAAATACTTTGTTTTTCAATTTTTTTCTAAGGCTCGTACTATATCATTTTGTAAGTGTCGTTTTACCCCACCATGAATACTTAATATAAATCGGTATTTTTTGAAAACTACCTAAAAAGGAGGCTCATTTCAATTACATAAGTTAAAAAAATGAAACAGGCGCGATCATATTAATATATAAATCAAATTAATAAATGATTATATTAGGCCACGTGGGAGGTATTTTTTGACCACCTGAACAATCAAAATATTGTAGTAGGGCCCTACCATTTTCAAAGCAGCCCGAAAAGAAATAGACTAATTTTTCGGAAGGTATATTTAAGGATTTAAACATAAATATAATATCACATAATACATAACATAAGTAGAAGTTTTGTTTTAGGTTCGTGCGAAAATCTTTTTAAAAAACCAACATTTTATTTATAAAGGTTATAACTTTTACAATGGATGTAGGAGAACTCTTACATTTTGATAACGACATTGCGTTATATACATAAGATAAGCGTGACCACGCTGAGCTTGCATCTTCTCTCTTTCTTGGAATATAACTTATGTGCCCCGACTGTTTATGCGTAAAAGTGCGACTAACTTCTCTCTTCTTCCAACGCGCAAAGTTTAAATTTAAAATTGAACTCTACAATATAGAGTATCCACAAAACATAGGAAGTCTAACTGATTTTAAAATATACAACATCTCTTGTGTAAATTTTACAAATAATGCTATCTAACTCATTTAGACGGCGTTACGTACATCTCTTCCCTACTTCACCAGAAGCTTGCGCTGAAAATAGCCATCGTTTAATTTTACATAGAATATGTTTAATTATCGACGTAATGCCAATATCAAACATTACTTAAGTAGCCCTTATACGGTATAAGTAGCTAAAGGCAGCAACCTGTAGGTATTTCCAAAAGTCTAATAACCAACAGTACGTTTGAGCAAGGTAGGGGAAATGAAAGTTTTTGGAGCCTTGTGTTTATTCGTTTCAGGAGAAGAGGTTAGTGTTGCCTACCAGCTTTCTGAGAGTCGACAAAACACGAATCTAGTCGATGTCACTTCTCCTACTTTCTGTTTAGTCTATTTATCGTCCAATCTGCCAACCCTGCCGTATTCGTTATCCTTCAGACTGTAAATAATAAATGCGAATAATGCTTTCTTGGTAATCGTTATTTAAATTCTTTTTGGCTAACTCTATTTACTGATAATTATTTTAGTGTTATATTTAGAGATGACCAAGGTAGGGAAAATGATGTCTTTTTTGCAGTAGCTAGACAGACTCGTGTTTATTCCACTCATGAGAGAAGGTTGGTGTTACCAAGAGTCGACAAAAAGCGAGTCTGTCTAGTCGCGTCAAAATTACTCTACCTTGCTCATCTCTAGTTATATTGTACCAGTTGGCAGTATGTTGTCAGATTATTGTAAGTGGTAATATGAAGTATATACGAAAACACCACAAAATTAGTTAGTTAAGAACAGGTTTCTGCACGGTACAGGGATAGAAGATATTAGGGGGCGTTCATGATTTTCGTCGAGATTTTTAAGAGTTAAATATAGCAATTAATTTAATATTTATTATTTAATCATATTTCTATGGTACAGTTAACGGTTTGAATTTTGAACTCTTATTCATTATAAATTAAGTATTTATATTCAAAATGCTGAAAACTGACGAGCACCATCTATGTTTTAACTTTCAATGAAATAGAAAAAAAAACCGCCGCGATTTGCGCAGTCGGTAAAACAGATATTATGTATTAGTGTAAATACTTTTGAATAATATCGAAATATTTTACAAAAAAAACATTTTTTTGTGATAATAAAATCATATATTCTTACAAAAGACATAATTGTACATGCTGGCGTCCATTTCAACCCAGTTTTACATATTAATGTTTAACGACGTAGGTTATTTCATTTAACAGTTTTAGGTTATTATATTTCATATAGAGAGTTTATCTGCAGACAGAACTATAATACCGTAAATGTAAGATGCCTTCGTCAGTGCGTCCTACTAAAAATTACTCTGGAGTCAGCAGAACACTGCCCGTAACACCTATGTCTGAGCGACAACAGTTAGCTCTACTAATGCAGATGACTTCTTCGAGTAGTGACTCTGGCAGTCGAAGTCCTAGCACTGTCAGTAATTTCAGATCAAGAGACAGGAATGAGCGAGGTGAAACACCATTGCACCTAGCAGCTATCAAAGGGGATGTAGAACAAGTATGCAAGCTGCTAGCTCACAGAGCTGATCCCAACGTTGCTGATTTTGCTGGTGGGTATTCATAATTGCTATGTAAACGTAAGTAGTAACTAGCAATGCATTAGGCTGGACACCATTACATGAAGCATGTAATCATGGTTGGTATGAAGTGGCATTTCGGTTAGTGCAGGCTGGGGCAAACGTTAACGCAAAGGGTCTAGATAATGAAACGCCTTTACATGATGCCGCAATTAATGGTCACTTAAAGTTAGTTAAACTTCTTGTTGAGAGGGGTGCAGATATTTACGCAAAAAATTCAAAAGGAAAAACACCAATTGACGTAGCTGCTGCTGGGGTCACACCAGTGATGCTCAATCCAAGTCTGCCTATCTCAGGTAAGAGCATTTGCCTTTTTTCTTGTAACGTGACTGTTTATACTTTCTATACCTAAAATCATATATTACCATTTTCATTATTTGTGAACGTTCTATCAATAGATGAATCTGAGAGAACTGATAAAATTTAATTAGAATATTTATTTCGCTCGATTAGATCTTGTCGTGAGCGTGCAGTCAATAGTAGCGAAATATAATTACGAATTGGACTGCTGCTGTTAAATTTCGCGCTGTGTTTGCAGCTCCCTCTACTTTAAATTACAGCTCAACCATCGCGATAAAGATGTGTTTATTCGGTATCGGGTAAATATAACATTGTCGCCTTTCTCACCGAAATATTTGTATAAGTTGTTCGGAAGCAGTCGGATCTCATTTATATTGTACGATAACGTTGAAATATTGCATTCGCGGCAGTAAAATCAAAATTTATTATTCACCGTAAGTTATAGGTTAGTTTCGCGTTGAAAATCGCAAGTACCCATTAAAATTGTTTCGCATCACAAGTTTACACACCACGGAATCTGTTTATGTAACAAATAATTTTCATCGAGATTCTCTTATTTAATTGCCGTGGTCAAACTATATCCTGAGTAAGGATTTGATTATACAGTTTGCAAGGATTGGATTGGTTTAATATACTTTGTGACCAATAGCCGATAGTGGTCGTACAAGTGCATTGTAAGTACAAGTTCTACCGGCTTCCAACCTGAGATGCGACGTGCATCACAGATTCACAAAGGTACGTTGTAAATGTCACCGTATTAATTAGTTTTTCCTTGTTAATAAGCGTTACTTGTGTATTTTCCGAGTGCACAATGTTTGCAGTTGACAGCAAGGTATGTCGCAAAGAACCATTTTGTCGTTTTTTCAATCAAACCGAATTCAAATGCAAATATTTTGCCCGTTACTCTTTCGTTGCAATTTTACTGTTTATATTTGCATTCTAAACGCCCATATTCAGTTTACAATTGTGTCCGTTCCTTTTTTCTGTTTTCTTAAATATATTTAGTACCTATTTTCTTTTCAAATATATATGTATGTTTACATAGTTTTAATAAATAATTATACCTCTCCTATAAATACACACTAAAATATTTTTTCTTTACTTTTCCATAAACGTGGTGTATGTTCTAGGTAGTGGTTTCGTTGAACAATATTTGGGTTATTTTTTTATAGCATTTATAACCGAATTAAATGCCTGCGTTATTTCGATTTTATTAGTACACTTTATTTTGTTAAATATAATTAAAATTTATTTCTAAGTATTTTTATCGCGTAATTTCGAAATTGCATCTTTTTTATTTAACATTATAATATGGGGAAAACTTAAGGACATAGTTTATTGATTTTTCCAGAGAGCCATTTTCTTAACCCACAAAAATAAATAAAATTATTTTATATTTGAAACCAAATCAATCATTTTAATTTAATTTCCCTGTTTAAGAAAAACGATGTCTACTAAGTATTGCATTTCAAATGTTGAGGGTTTATTGTTACTGCTTTTCTTATAAATTCGCGAGTGCTTAAAGTATGTCACTTTAAAAAATAATACGAGTATTGACTAGTACAATTACTAAAATTATTAAAGAGAAAAAAATGTAGGTATTTAGATCTTAAACCAAAGAATATATTGTTGGCATAGCCTATTAGTTTTTAAGTGAAACATATTTATTGAAGTTTTTACTGGTAAGTGGGGAAACCCTTCCGTTCTTTTTGAACTTTGAATCGATATCGACTTACTAATACACATGAATATTTAAATGTATTTTTTTGCGTACAATGTCTATTTACAATTTAGTAAAACAGGACAAATGCCTTTTATTAAAATACCTATATAAATTATGTAAGTTTATAACCTTTGTAGCTAAGTATAGAGGCTGATTCACGGAACTCGTCCATTAAAAGACGAATTCTTGAATTTGTAATGAAACTTCGGAGTTAAGCGTAGCTAGCTATGATCTATTTAGGAAAAATAACTTCAATAATGTACTTCCGGTTGATTTCGAAAGTTATGGCCAACTGTGATATTATAAATAGAAACCTACATTTTTTTATTGCATTTTTAGATTCTACTAAGCAGTTTACAACCGATTCTATAAAACCTCTTTCTTACCTGTCGGTTACTGTTTCAGAGTTATTTTGATTTCTGTGAAAATAAGCAAAAAACCTATGATGCATTAAAGCACAGTAACCAAGGCATAAAAAGTGAACAACGTTATACACGATGTCCCCAGCCTGCTTTGGCGTAACTTCTAGTATTAAATTATTATTTTTTTTAATGGAACGTCCTGTATATTTTTACACCGTGGGATGTAGAATTTAATTCCCTATCGAACAGCTACAAGTGTTCTTATACCTATCCCTACCGCTTCTTTTAGAATCAGCGATTTTCAGAAAATGAATTTTGACTTAGTATTTAATTAATAGTAGGCGGTGAAAAACAATTTTAATTTTAAAAGCATCTAAAAAAAAGTAGTATGGGAAAATAAAATTTATTGAATAAAAAAAAACGAAATACTGTATGTATTATGTATAATAAAATTATAGGAGGCAATTCGTCAAGAAAGTTTGCCGAGCATTGCCACAAAATTACTGTATATTGCTCACTTTTTAATTTGAAAATGCATTCTCCCATTCATTATTAAACAAAGCACATTAAAGCTAAATGTATTCTGAAAACTAGCTTCACGAACAAAGCGACAGTTTTGCGGTGCTCAGTAGTGCTATTAACAATGGCCTCTCCCGTAATTTTGGATTCGTCCGTCCAACTATTTTTTTGTAAAAACTGTGGTCCTGGGGCTATATTAATATTCGCTTGCAAAAAGCGAGACGGCGAACCTCATCGCCAGGATTAAACGCTTGTAGGATGTTAAAGGCGAATGACAGAATGTGCTATATTGATGAATATGATTAGTACCTATTTCCTCAGCAACAACACAGGGAACTGTGAGGGTGGCTGTGAAAGTAAACTAATACCATTATTTCATAGTTCTCATCTCCTATTATAGATTTTGTTTATTATGCTTCCTTTGTCCAGTATGCAAAAAGTCTTGAATTCTTCGGAAATGTGTTCTGCTAATAGGCGGTAAATGAGGATATCGCTCATTAAACACTCGGCAAGTTCTGCTTATAATTGATAGTGTAAATTGATATTGTTTAGCAATGCTTTGTAATCTTCGCAGCCTACTGCGTGCCAATTTCCCAAGCAAGTACTAATTCAAAACTACATTTTCTGAAAATCCTAAAAGAAGCGATAGAGATAGATCAAGAATACTTATAGTTTTTCGGTAGAGAATTGAATTCTACATCACATGGTGTAAAAATGTTTGGGCATTCCATTTGACAAAAAAAAAAACTTTAATACTAAGAAAATACGCCAAATCAATCATAGGTTGTGAGACACTTGTATAATTTTGTTTAACTTTTATGCCCTGGCTAAATAGTACAGTACCTCACCCTCCACAATTCACATAAAAGCTTTCTAATACCTGACACGCGCTTTTAATGCATCATATATTTTTTACTTTTTTTTACAAAAGTCAAAATAACTCTAAAACGGTAAGAACATGTTTTATAAAATTGGCTATAAAGTGCCCATTAGAATTTAAAAACCATGTTCTTAAGTTTGCAAGAAGCATATACGAAATACAATATTATCATTGTACCATTGCACATACGTACCTACCTATATTTATGATTTAGGGCCGCTTAAAAAAAAAAGAAGAAAAAAAGCATGATTGAATAAAAAATAAGCAATTTTTACAACCTTTAAGAGTGAATGACTTTTGAATACGTCAAAACTGATTATGTAAGGCACAAGTTGAACAGAAGCAATAGAGTTTTCAACTCAACTCGTATATCGTAAGGCCAGTCAACAGACTCCATCAATTGTTAGAAAAGCTGAATTCATGTAATTTTCCTTCTAGCAGTAAATTTCTTCCAGGGTTTCCACTCTTCCTCCGGACGAACATTTTGAATAGATATTGTTAATATTGAAAATTAACTCAAAATTGCTGGAATTAGATTGAACGGAAGTAACCGAGTACAAGGCAACTACTAAATCGTAAGGCCAATAAAAAGACTGGCAGATACGGCAAGAAAGTAACTCGAAAAGAAAGTTTTTGGTGTTTGAAATAACAAAAATGACATGAATTAAGTTCTTCTAACTAAAATCGACGAACTTACGTGACTGGTGTTACAGTACGAAGAATTCGTAGGCACCGGATTTTAGTGCTAATCAGTTAGAGATAGAGTAAATAAAGATTAAATGAATTTCTCGAAGACAATACAGGTATAAATGAATGGTAATTTAAATTACCTTAAGGGTAGGGGAGATTGCAATAGCAATAAATATCAATAAACTAATAAATGGTCTTTCAAAATTTTATTTCTTTTCTAAGAAATAAGGTTTTATTAGCCTTCTATGATCAGTAATCACAATCAGGTAAAATTCTGTAGGTTAGGTAGGATCATAAACATAATTATCCCTTATTTTCTAATCTATGTGACAATATTTGTTTGGGTAGTTTTCAATTAGGTTTTATGTAGATAGAGATTTACAATTAATGGATTTTGGAAATATAAAATTCATAACATCTTAATGACTTAGATTGTGTGTTTGATATTATATGATATATACAGCAGGCAGTTTTCTATGTCGCTTAGGATTAGTTCTGGTGAAGGAGGCACGTAATGAACTAATTACTTTTTGCCACAAACATTTAATTTGCATTTGTTTGTGTATGCTAAGAATGACTCAAACAGTAACTAAAAGTGTACATATAAGAAGAATTTCAATCACTAAACGGGTTATTGACTGTAGTATCGGAATAGTTATAATATATTCGAAATGTATCTAAATTTCCAATAAATAAAAACCATGATACCGGTTTTTAAAAATTGTCCAGTTACCCGTGTATTTACAAAATAAATTATTTCAGTTTTTCTTCGAAATTTTAATTAGACAAATTTTTCTCTGACCTTTAAAACAAGCATTATTTTTAAGTGTGTGTTAATTACATTTTTCTGATCACTATTGATATCAGTTCGGTGATTAGTCTACAAATACTGTTATTAAACACGAGCCTTGTGCAATAAAAACGTGAAAATATCGCGTTGGCATTGAAAACCACATGCATTGAGCTATGGGAGATTTTAAATGGATATATATATGCATTTTAATTTGTCGTTTCTCATACGTGTACATGAGACTTTTTGCATTTTTATCGAATGTAATTTGTTTGTCGTAGAATGCAATGTTACGAACTTGAATGTTTTATCTTGCATACGCAGCATAATACTGTTAGACATGTACAGTATCGAACCTAAATTTAAATTCGAAGTTCGTTAAGTTAATTGCGATATCCGTTGTAACTACATGTACATGACTTAACATTTGATGAAAATCGTATTTAAATACAATCGTTGGAAAATGTAAATTTAGATAAAGTTCCGAAAATTATAATTCATTAATGAAAATTAAGCTATTTTTTTTATTATAACTTGAGCTAATACGTTTTTGATACATGTATAGTGCATTTCGTTAGAGAAAAGTTATGGGCTGCTGAGAAATTTGTGTTTCAGAGTTTCTGTGGCTAAACAGTAGATACGCTAATATTATAAAAACGAATCGACATATAAGGTTAAGAAAAATTGTATAGATTAAAAGAAAATTACTCAGCAGTTAAATGTATGCGTTATGTTCTTGACTAAAGTAAGTTAAACAAAGATATAGTATGTATACCAGTAGTCGGCAACATTTTTATCTCGTTATCCATAAAATTTGGCTGAAAAATCACGCGACCTATGAGTACAAAAACTTTTGCCAGGTCGGTTTAATATATATTAATATAAATAAAGACACCACAATCAAAAGATATATCCACAAATAATGCATTGTGGTAGATCAATATCGTTCAAAGAGTCTCATACCCGCAGTACTATGATTCTACTTAACCTTTAAATCGTAAGTGTCAAATTTCCAGTAAATGTTCACTTTTTTGAAGACTGTACTATGCATTTACACAGCTTCCTTTTATAAACATAGCAACGGATTAAAAAGTAAGGTTAAACCAGAGCAAATTGTAATCTAAAAGGGCGAAATATAGCTAAGCCCGAATTTATATAAAATATTAAATTTAGCGGCTCGGTAGTCCAATGATAAGAGGACTGGGTAGAGTTAGGCGCTGTATGTTCGAGTCCCGCTAGTACTAAAATTTTCTTAGTAGGTTTGGTACACTTCCGAGTCACCATTCGCAGTTGGGATACAATTAACTTCGTTGCACCCTTTACGGCGAGGGACAAGACAATGGAAAACTTTACACACTAAAGGCTCCTGAGGTTATGACAAGCTTTAAAAGCTTATACACCCCGTTGGGCCATTACCACACGAGAAAAAAGTAACTCGAGCACAAGTATCACACGTAAATTTGAATTTTAAAATGTTCAGTGAGGCAACATTTAAAATCTAATGTCACAAATGCTTGAATTTAAAGTTGCTACCAACCAGTACCAATCAACAAATCAAGACGATTAAGCAATATACGGGTTTTGTGATACTTATCTTAATTGTTGAAAAACCAATGGAAAACTTTAATGAAACGACAATCGCTTTAAATACATATCATACTAAGCTGTCTATAAGTGACTTTTATCAATGGAATTTCCGAATAGAAATATAAAACATACTAACTTGACCGGATGTTTTCCTCATACTGAATGAGTTGTGTAGTTTAGGGGGACGCTTGTAGTCGAATCGAGCGGTAAGGTGTAGTTAAATGAACTTGTTCACAGCATTGTAATAAATGTTAGAGACGGTAACTGTTAATTTACTTTTTTAAACCGATATTTTGAATAAATCTCTGAATAAACAAGCGACATCCGTTCGGTTTTGTAAACTATTTTCCTATCTTTAATAGTGCACCGTACAGGGCACACAGTAACAACTGCCTACTTTCCGCGACTCATTTTTCAAAATTTGCGACTCAGAGTTGGGTCACTGCGGTCCCTTGATGTATACCACTGTTTTGCAAATATAAAACCGGATGGACACATCATGCTTTATTTTTACATTTATCTTTCACTTTTTGTATGATGTTTTTTGCAGAATATAGTTTTCTTAATATATTACCTACATAGTTATACTAAGAGATGGCGCCATAAACGACATTTTGCTCAAAATGGACATAAGATTTTTCTTGAAAAGCTCGTCAATTGTATACGGTGTTAAGGTCAGTGCTAACATTTGTTGGTTTAATTCGTTTTATGAAGTCCAGCTTCAATGACGTATTGCGCTTTTTTCTATCGAAATTGACTGTACTTGTATATATCTATGAACGGTTCTGTATTATTTTGAAATTATACTGAATTTTTGTATATTGCATAGAAAAGTTCAAGTTTGAATGCTCTTAATTTCTTTCTTCTTAGCTTTTCTTGGTATTTACTTCAGGATTTTTTTTCTAGATTCTAGCGGCTTTCGTTAAGTTTATTAGACATTTTATAATAAAACGTTATGCATAAATAAATGAATATGAATATAAATGAATAAATAAAAAATAAAACGTTATATATAAACTTATGTGTTATTACAAAATCTCTAATAAACTCAATGCAAAACCGCTAGAATCAAGAAAATGGTAGTTATAGAGTTAGTCATAAAAGTTTACATCTACATTCCACAAGATCCCCAGGAGGCGATTTTGTCTGTCTGGGGGTGCATGTCAGTGAGAAAGAAAATGGGGAATCCACGGGATTTAAATTGTGGGGGTACATGAAGTCATGTTCAACATTGTTTTGCGGTGTCCTGCAAATGTGTATGGACAAGTTTTCATACAATCAGCAATGCATCGAATAACACATAACAATCCAAGATTCGTTGAAAAGCAATTATATATAAGAGAAAATGACGAGAATTTTCATTTATCACTCTTTCACATTGCAGTACGCTGGTTGTCGAAATGGTTATGTTCGAGAAGTTTTCTTTCACTTTTTAAGACCGTTTTAGTTGTCAAATCCTGCAGATTTCATTTTAAAAGAAAATTTCACTAAGTGGAGGCCAGATGCTGCCTATTTAGCAGATTTATACTATATATACAGATAATAAAAACAAAGTTCATAAATGTAACTTTTCTTGTCAGAATTAATTTAATGAAGCAAACCATTGGAAGGAGCGATTATTTCCAGTTCTTCAACTTATCGACAAACGTCCAGGATGATGACGTTTTGCTCTACGTTTAACATTTAAATGACCTTTACATAGACCTCAAAACCAGATTTGAAGATGTGACTATGGAAATACCACATTGGATTATCGATCCGTATAGTAACATTGGAGAATCGGATATCATACTGCAAGAACTGATCGGAATAAGTACTGACAAAGAACCGAACTACACAGAAACAAGTATTTTGATAATATTTCCATATTGATATTTCGTGAAAGATGTTTTAGCAATCCTTGAAAAAAAAGAAATCGGTTTCAAATCGCTGGATGTGGAGATCTGTTGTAAAATTGCTACCAAAGCATTAGAATCATCCGTACCGTTAACAGCGTTATTATTTGCGTATTGCATATCGTGCCTTTTCAATAAACATTTGAATAAAACCTGTAGACGTTTCTTTTTTGTTTTACAAGAGTCTACTCTTCAAAGACCTATATTAAAGTGAGTAGCTGGGAAACACATTTGACGTTAATAGGATTAAGAAGATTGAATATGTTGACGAGCAGTGTATCTACGAAAAAAAAACCGCAAATGATCTACGGAGCAAGATTTCTGGTTTACGTACACCCTTTAAATGTGACGTAACTAATGTTAGTGTATTACAACAATGTATTTATGAATTTAAAAAATATAGTTTATAAGTTGGTTAGTGACGTGTGTGAAATTCTAAATAATCAGCAAGCAGGAGGAGGCAATGTAATGGTATATGGTATGGGGGTAATTGGCAGCGACTGAGGTTGGAAATTTGACTTATTGGAGGTAAAATGGATTAATTTAAATATCTGGATATACTGCGTGATAATCTGTTATGGTCCGTGGAGCATCTGGGTCTAGGAAATAAACGAATTTACCATCAATACAATAAATCGAAGAACAAAACGATTATTGTCAAAGAATGGTTAGCAGAAAATGTTCCCAAGCAATTGCATCCACCACACCAGTTACCGGATTTAAATACCATTGAACACATTGGCGAATTACGAACAAGAATCAGTCAATATTAAATTACTAGTACCCAATCTTTAAATTGAATGAAATAACTTCTAATATAACGGAATGGTTGGTGGTCCAGAAGATTATAAGCAGCTATTGACGCTAGTGTAACAAAATATTGATATTCATTTTTTTATCCATACGTAAAGTGCATGTGCAGATTTCATGGTGTATGTAGACTTTTGTGGCGATTGTACGTTGTACAGCTTATAACATCGATGGCGGCTATCATACAACATTCGTATTGTTAAATTTTTAAACTTAAGTTTTTAAATAACTTTTTACCAACAATAGTTAACAAACTTGAACTTGTGTCAGGTCTTATAAGCATTTGCGCATGTCGTAAAATGCGCAATTACAAGAGATGATTTCAAATATTCATAGAACACTTTTTTCGTTTATTGTTTGCAAAAGAGAAGAAAAAATCGTTCAATAACTTCTGTTGTTATCAAAAATGATAAGAAAATCAACCAATAGGAATACATTCATTTTCGTTGGTTTAGAAAAATGTAGCACTACGACGCACTATAGGGCGAGCTGACTAAAATCGTTTGAAAACTCAGGACGTATTATAAAATATATAGTAAACCGACCCTATTTTACTGATCCAATGCCAAAGATGTAAAAATGTAAAGATGTAAAATAAATAAAGACGAGATATTTCATATTAAATTAGTTTTTAGTGTCAAAAATTACACTTCTGTCAATATCATATAATGAAATGTTTGATTATCACGACTGGATGGCGTAAGAAAAAAGTTGATTAAAAGCGCGTGTTTCACCTACGTTCGAAATGTTTGTTTTTGACTCGTTATGATGAAAGTAGAACGTTAATATCAGTTTATCTTGTATCAAAATTCTTTGTTTTTAATACATTTTCCTATCATGAAATTGGAAAACGTAATTCTCCATTGTAATTGTGTTACAAGGTTGCAATTGGGAGATATTTTAAAATCAAATTATGTTGCTAAATAAAATTATAAGTTGATTTATTAAGTAAATAAATTCTTAATTCTATAGTCGGTGCTTCAATGGAAGAACATACTGTAAGTAAACGTAGGAGAGGAACTAGGTATTTACTTTGAGTTATACAGCATTCTGTGGTTTGATTGCCCATAACTTCAAGGACAGTCCGTATTTTAAAAATAAATCAATACTATTCAAGACGAGCTAAGCCCATTAATACACTGTTTAAGTCTGCATATTTAAGTGCAGTAAGTAAAAATAGATTTAAAGATAAATACATTTGTAAGATAAAACAAGGTCGGATTTGTGTAAATATTGATGCATAGGAGTAATGATATCCAAAATAGATCATTATATTTTTTTATGTCAAATCGATATAGCTATTTACAGAATACTTTGAATAAAAGGAAATATTATGATTAACCAATCAAGCAAGTAAACCAGTATAAATATTTTCCTTTTACATAGTGCATCGTTATAATTTTGTAGATTTATAGTATAATTAAGATAAATCCAATATGTACACATTATCTTTTTGTTTAATTCTTCGGAAATATTTCACCTTAGTAGTAACAGAGAATGTATAGACATATACAGAAATAAATCGTTTTTAGTGAAGGTAAAAAGATAAATATTACGTTTGTGAAACTAGGTGGAATTTTATAACAGTGGCTTTTAGCAATCGAGAAATATTTTAACATGTCTGAGGTTATTGTGCGCAATTTGTAATCGAGCCAAATGGATGGTAAAACATGATCTAACGGTCCTTGAGAGAATTTACAACTAACGCATATCCATAAATACGTTAAAATAAAAAAAGTCTAATGCAACGCGGTGCAGCTGATAAATTAATACCAGGTGCCCAAAATTTGGAAATGAACACGGATAAACAAAATTTCAAAGTAAATAACCTTTAAAAAAGATTAAATAAAAGGTTTGTTGTGAACCAAAACCAAACAACAAAAGTTTTAATTTATTTAGAAATTATCTATTTACGCAAAATATGCCCATTAACATTGATAGTTTTATTTATTAATTTATAATTAATTGCCAACATTTTTACATGCCATTGTGCGCAAATTGAAGTCATTTTAAAAAAGGAACGTCCCCAGATACGCAGTAGAATTCGATTACTAGTGCCACCGACATTTTGACGTTATTTATAACTGGGTGTCGTTATTCGCGATGTAAACGAAATGAACAAATTTTTGCGGACAATCAATATTTTATTGTATATTTCAAGAAATTGAAAACGTAAAATAGTACTTTAAAAATCATGTTGGCGCTATATGCGGCAACGCTACAATTTAGAAAATATGTCACTTGGTTACCTTAGCAATTTTTATCCTAGTCAATCTTTTTGGTATTATACAGCCATGCTTGAGTAGTAAATGCCATATTTTATTGCTGAAAAATCAAGTAGATCTTAGGAATTTAAAATTCCAGTTAGTAAAGTGTATAAATAATGATAGCAACCGGTGACCGAATGTCACTCGCACTCACACACATTCGGTCACCGGTTGATGATGAGGACCATTCGTGTCCTCGAAACGGCCGTCCCGGACTAATTATTATATTACTATATAATAAATTAAACTTGTGTGGTGCGGAGGGTGCCGATACTTATGTGTTGTTTAGTAAAGTGTATTTTCTGTAAAAGATGCGACAAGAGGGTTATTAAAAACAATGTTCAAAGTAATAAATTATGCTAGCACTTGGTGTGTAATAGTGCATTTTTACAAGATAGGAATACTTTTTTAACCAATAAAAATAATACTAAAATAGCTTCCCCATGGTATTGATGGAATCGTTTACGGCAAACGCAACACAAAGAGAAAAAAATACACTGCCCACGCACATGTTTCTGCCTACCTAGCGTCATCAGCGTGGTTCCGAGAGTATTTTTGACTCTATTCTGTGATGTTGTTGCCTCACAGTTAATGCCACAACATTTCAAAACGACAAACTAGACATTTCTTGGCGCCCTCTAGTACCAAGACACGCACATCTGCCGTTTAGAAAGCAGCGACATAAACCGGGTACTGTTCCCCAAACCATCCCTCGAGCAGCTCTCTGCCCAACCACAAGATGACGTTCGCTTTGGAAAACCACACATGTGAATATTCCGACTGGCTTGCTTACCATGATATATGTAACAGAACATATCAGAAAATGCCTAGAGACCCACGGGGATAGTGTATTTTTTTCTCTCCTTGTGTTGCGTTTGCCGTGAATAATTCCATCGATACCATGAGGAAGCTATTTTTGCATTATTTTTTTGGTTATTATTGCATTTTCTGATGTGTTCTGGGAATACTTTTATTTAAATTTAGAAATTTTCTGCGTTACAGGGACAGACTGTATACTGTTTTTATCTGGTGTTATAGGATCGATAATATTAAGCACCCAAACAATAACCAGAATTTAATCAATTAATATTGTAAATGTAACAGAAAACAGATGACTGCGTGGTTTCAGAAATACCAGTAAAGTAAAATAGGGCAATAGACCAGAATTTATTTAAGTAGCTCATTTTTTCAACGAAGAAAAAGAAACACTAGAATCGATAATAGAAAAAAACAAATTTTTATCTCTCATATGAACATTTTCATAAAAACGATAATTTTTATCAGTCCTAGGGACTCTAACATAATAATATTAGCTTAATGTACACTTCACTAGAACACTTCATTATGGCACAAAATAAGGAAACTAAATAACGATCATTGTACATTAAATCAAATTAAGAGAAGTAGATAATATTCAAAATATTCACTGAATCACAATGTTTTTGACTACAGAATTCCACTGATGGCAGCTCTTCAAATCTACGATCTTGAATTTGAGCCATTATGCACTTGCTCCACCGTACCTTACTAAAAATTATTTATATAAAAACGTATCCAATTTCGTTCCAAATTTATGCCAGCTTATGATAACTGGGAACTTTAAAAACTTTTACTTTACAGAATATATTTTTGTTTTCGAAAATACGTACATATTTGCTCTTCCGAAGAAACATTCAACGTGCTTCCAATTTTATAATAATTTATTATAAACATTGTTTTCCAACTATTTGCAGATATTGATAATCGAAAGTAATACTAAGTATAAAGTGTTACAAAATTGAAAACAATGCTAACGGTCTTTAATTATACGTTACAATGTCAAAGCAAATTTTCTAGTAGTATGAATTGCCAATAAAGGTATCATACAGTTATTTTTTTACATTGCAACGCATTTTTTTCTCCGTTTAAACATGTTATTCCTCTTTGTAATGAACTTAATGGATGTATTTATTTGTTAATTTTTTCTTTCTTCGCCATTCCCCTAACGTGTGTGCGTGTTTATACCCTTTATAAGAGTTGTCATTGCAAATTCTTAAAGAATGATTTGCTTTTAGAATCAAGTGTAACTACAAGACTACAACCTCGTTCGAGGGATGAAAAGAAGGTTACAGATACAAGCAAACAGAAAAACGTCTCGACTGAGGAAAGTATGGATACATCAAAAGGTAATGCAGATGATGTGTATGAATTTAAATCAATCAAAGAGTCAGATTCATCACTAGATCATAAAAGTACAGATCCGCTAGATACGGAAAGCGAAGATGTTGACCCACTGAATGTACAAACATCGCAAGGCGACGAAGGGGGGAACAAAAGGAATTTCTCTGAAATGGCCGATCCTCTTGAGGACACAGGAAATGACGATGAGTCGAGAAGAAAAAAGAGAAAGGACGAAAGTGGAAAAGATGCGAAAGTAGTAGCTCAACAAAGGAATACTGGTCAAGGGAAAGCGCAATCCGGTAAAGCTTCGGGTAATGTTCAAGGAAAGTCTGGTGGTATGGCTGCAGCGAAAGGTAGTTCTGATAAGAAAAGTCCTTGCACCAGTCCCAAGCCAGGAAATACTAGCGAGGGTGAAGTTGAAGACGGTAAATCAGATTTAAAGGTACCGCCATTGAAGATAGTTATTCCTCAGAGTAGCACCAGCGAACAGGAGAGCGGCCAAAGCAGAAATGGAAAGAGCAGTTCTCAGCGATCGCAGGCATTGCCATATGTAGTTCCAAGTTCGAATAGCAGTGACAACAGTGAGAAGGACAATTCTGGCGGAACTACCAGTCCAACAGAAAGTGTTGGAAAGACAGAAGATAAAAAAGATACATCGGGAAATAGTGGCGATGATCAGGTTAGTATAGTTGCCATGTGAAGTAAAAATAAAAAAGTTGAGTTTGTTTCCAATTCAAATTATTCCAAATTTAAAGCTTCTTCACAATTTGATTTTTTCAGCATGACTGGACTTTGGTCCGCATTTAATTTAGATAAAATCAAAAATTTGTAATCTAGAACACATCATAACTTTCAACATAGATATACAGTTGCTTTTTCGCATTCCAACTCTGGTAGTTTATTTATTCAAATGTTCAAACTGATTGCTTGTGATTCAGTTTCGTCTTGTCAGAGTGATGTGATAGATCTAATAAAAACATAGTATTGCTAACTAGTCAACAGTTCCTAGCTTATATCTTCAGGATCCTCTTAACTATTCAAACACTCCACGATTATGTACGGCTTTCTAAATTGCATACATTTTAGATGGCAACATGTTTATAAACAGTTGAAGTTTTTGCAACTGAGGCACTACTTAATCTAGTGTATAATAATCTGGATGTCAGGGAAACAAAAAAAAAAAACAGAAAGAAAACATTTGCAGTTACTCGGTTTACTTCTAACAGTTCTATTATGACAAATAAATATGATAAGATGTTTTCAATTAATTTTGGCAATAATTTGTATATTTGCATTGTATGCAGATTTTCTCCACGTAATGTTAAAAATTGTCAATCAGTTTTAAACAAGAGATGGTATTAATGTTATTTTATTACATCTATATGTTAACCCTTTACCTGTATTCCGAATTATATCAGTCTAATTTTAATTTCTCAGTTATTAGTTAGCTCCACCATAAAATATTATTTCCTTCTCGAAATCATTTTCATTAAGATTTATTAAAAAGTTCTTGAATAAACAATATCCATTTCTTAATAATTCGATTTTTAAAAACAGTTATATATATTTTGCACCTGTTTTCAGGTAAATGTAATTTTTTAACATACAAAAAAATGCAATTAAAAAGTATTTAACAAAAGTTAAATACATTCTTAATAATTACTATTTATATGAGCTTTTTGGTTTTTAGGATGAATCGAATTTTATTTAAGATTAAATGAATGAATCGTTGGAATTTTTTGTTTAGTCAATGAATCTTTTTGTGTCGGATAATTTTCCCGGATATTTTCATTTACATTATTACTTCTTCGCCTGAAGAGTAATCCACTCCTTAGCTGTAAGTAAAGATAATTAAAAGAAAAACTGATAATATAGTCCTTTGTGCGTGCATGATATACATATGCCTTAATTTTCTTAACGTATGGTGACGGCTCAACGGGGTGTATAAGCTTTCAAGCTGTAACACTCGTATAGTCTGTTTTCAAGAAGCGTCGAAGATTTCTGAAAAATTTACACTACTAGTAATAATTGTTAGCAAGTACCGTAATTGAAGGACATGATACGTTTACTAATACAAAATACTGATAATTACAGAGAGTTAATTTAGGTCATCAAAGAGTGTTACGGAGTTCTCATCGTTCAGGTGGTCCTCAAACTGGTTTAGACAGGAACAGTAATAATTCTTCACCTCAGTCGCAACGGTCGCATTCTCCTTCACCTTCTGCTTCTTCTCCTGCAAATCCTTCACTACAATCTGACACTCCTATTTGCTGTGTACAAACCTCTACTGGTACAACTTCTAAAACGACAGATTCACAGGTATTTGCAAACACCTTTATTCGTTTGTACTCATCTATCACCATACATGTCTTTGTTTGGCTTCATTGATCTTAGACCGCTGGTATCGGTACAATGTATCATTTTGTTTTTTGCATGTTGGCAAAAATCATTCATATTCTGACATTCACCTCAGAGCTGATATTGTATTGTGACTCACACTTGCGGCTTATTAAGAATCTTACACTCTTCCTTGATCGTACAGATTCGCTTTGTATTGTACATTGCAAGATATATTATTTTAACAATAAGTTGATAGCAGTATATCATATAATATAATATGGTAGCAGTTATATCACTTTACATCTTCCCTGTAATACAATGCGATAGCTTACTCTAAATTTGGGTCTTTGAAATCTTGATAGCCATTTAAGAAAGAGCAACGTATACTTATGTATTTTTTAAATTAAGTACAAGGTATCTCTGAATTTTTCCATCCATTTTTAACTTCGGTATTTTTGATTTTTCGAATAAATTGGTAAAGTACCAAGAATACTTTTTTTGGGCTGTATCCCAAAAAGACAATTTAAAATTCTAACAAATTAAGTGACGGGTTGCATGCAGTTAACGTGACGTACTTTTAAGTAAGATTATATCTCAGATGCTCTGTAGGGAAAAGTTGTGTTGAGAACTTTCTATACAACGAGGTTCTAAATACCGGCGTGAAAAGAACTAAAGACAGCCATTTTCTTCGATGATACCCGAATGTCCAGTGGCGACGGAAAATATGAACTTTTCTGTGCAAGGTTTGTAGGTAAGCTACCCTAACGACCCTTCGCAAGTCAACCGTATTTTAGTGATAGGGCGACATATGAATGTGTATTTTATGTGTCGTATCTGTGTTTGATAACATTTGAATTTCGATCGATATGTTTCTTTTTCTATTTCTCCAATTTGCCGCTATATTGCAGCCACCACTGGATGTTCGAGTATCATCGGAGAAACTGGCTGCTATCTTTGCAGCTCTTTTCACGCCGGTGTTCTAAGTTACATTTTAGAAAAACGAACAGTGGACGAATCGAAGATATATACAAAATTACACTCTGCAGTAATAAACGTTTTGGTAAACTATTTTTCTTGTTGGTCCAAAGAGCTCGTTGCTAGGTAGCGTAATCGTAACACTACTTTTTTTGTTACACTTTAGGATTTCACTGCATAAAGAATAGCTTTTGGAAAATTAAGGAAATTTGATTTAATTCTCTTAGTCCTAATACTTCAAAGATGAATGAGGTTGATAGTTATGGTATATCTACTTTGTAAATCACAAATATATAATTCTTAATGTTTCGTTAAAATAAATAGTAGTAAAAAAATTGTTAAATATCCTTTAATGCATTTTTGATTGTTTAATTGACTGTGTTTATATGGTTTGGTTCCTTTTTAGCTTCTGATGTTACCGAAACGTTAAGTATTGTATATTTGTGATTAATAAGGTCGATATTACCATAACTACCAAGCTCGTTTATTATTATATAATGCGGATGTACTAGTTCTAAATGTTGCTTCTGTATTGATGTATTCGTCAAAGTAATGCTTTCACACAAAAACAATAATTAATGGGATGGGTAATATTCAGGTCAAGTGCGTAATATGCACTGCAAAAGTTCTCTACCATTAAGCTTGAATCTTAATATAAATTAGTGGTGTATATCATTTACGTGTCGTGTTAATCTAACAAACATGTTACATGTTTCATATTAAATTAGTGTATAATAGAGAATTCATAACAAAACTGAACGTCATATTACGATGTAGTACCATGTCGGGCTTGTAATTACAAGCATTTTATTTGGAAAATTGGTAATGTGAGTGTCTTTCCAAGATATATACTTAAAACAATGAAAACATGTTCAAGCTAATTTGTAATTTACCAGTATGAAAAGGTCAGGTCTATCTATCATTCTACTTTGGTTGTAGCCTATAACCATTGCCAAAAATCAAATGGTGATCGCAAATGTAAAGTGTGTATAGGTAAAACGCTCTAACTTCCCTAATTTTCGAAGAAATTATTTAAGTAAAAAAGCAGCTCGGGAGCTGCTCGAAAGTTGTTCTGGCACCTATACAGCTTTTTGTCGCGGGCTTCTAAACGGAGAGCGGTGTGAGGCAGGAAAGCAATTAGAGCAACGCTAATAATACCAAGTAGGCAGAAACATGTCCGTTGGTTTGCATTTTCTCTCTTCACATTGCTTTTGCCGTAACTGATTCCGTCAATACCATGAGCTAGGGTTATTTTGGTTATATTAAATGAAATTGAAATAATATAAGAAATAAACGAACCTATTTGACTTGAGCCCTAGTGATGCTAATATAAACGGTTATTTTGTACTCAAATATATCACCACTCCATAGTGTATTGAGACAATAATTACGTGAAACAATCGCATATGCACGTTTTTAACATTTCATATTTAAAAGTACATGGTCCAGGTTAAAAGCATGGCGAAGTTTGAAATTACAAAGAGCTGTGGTAAAAGACGACGAAATTGAATCTTATTCTTCTGCCACTTTTGTAGAATATCATGTAAATATTTTTGTTGTACGTTGGCTTAATATAAACAGCATACATTTATTAGTAGGTAGTAGAATTGAAGTTTTTAGAAAAATCAAAAATATAATATAATGTTTCTAGTAGTCGTTATTTTATTTTGCGTAATAAGTTATTATCCACACTGAATTTTTGTCTTCAAAGGCTATTTTTACCAATTTCATCTTTCATTTACCACACAAATTGCCAGCGATAATTTAATTTAAACATCTTCAAGCCGTCTACCTAATTAAATAACCGTATTTATGCAAAACATTTCGATGTTTATAGTAAAGAGAATATGCACTTGGCCTAATTTTTGCGTAATTAACATGACTCATTTTTTCATTACTTCGATTAATAGGTGAAATTATCTTTTCAATTGAAACCAACTGTAACTCCATTCTGGAAGGTGCAATGACGTATATTTTTCATCATAAAAGAGGCGGAAATGTAAATGATTATTATTTATTACGATTATTTGTACACTTAGTTTACATACTTCATATTATTACATTAAGTTAATTACAAAAGGACAATATAATGTATAAAGCAAAGAGTACTTTACATATAAAAGGAAGGAGTTTTGTTCATTATATCTATTGTTTGCATTTCTTTCAGTTTTCAGACTTATGGGATCGGTACATCAAGACTTGTAATTCTGCATTAGATAATCATCGTTATAATCATTGCGTCTTGTACCAATATTTTTTATTAAATTCGAAATGCGCTTATTGCTTAATTTATATACAGAGTTTTGGGAAATAAAATTTTAATAATTTATCGTTACTTCCCACTAACACATTAATATTTTATCTCACATATTTACTATTTCTTGAAAAATATTAATATGTAAACATTTTATTAATACTTGATTTTACGTAGTTTTCGAATGTTAGATAAGTGTGTAGAAAAGAAAATTTAGCACTAAGATAGGATTTTCCAAATGATACATTGAAAGTCTTCAAAACGGATTTTTTTCAAGGCTACTACTTCTAATGATGTCGAACCATCAACTGCATCTACTTCTAGTTCAACAACAACAACTCCAGCACCAGTTGAACTACACCCAAGAAAAAGAAAAATGAAACCTAATAAGGAACTGTCAGCGACACCGTCAGATGTTCCCGAAGCACCAGCAATTTCAGAAATGCACCCACATGAACAGCCGATTACAAACTGTTATCAATTATTTCTTAACATACGAAAACAGGTTTGTTCACTATTTAAATTGCGTAGTAACCCATTAACACGGTATATTCATCTAGATTGAAAAAAGGCGAAAATCACTATTCCCCGTACAACCAAAACCTCCACAGGGTTTCAAAGATTACTTAATGAACAGATGTACTTACGTTTTGGCTGGAAATTCCCCTACAACACCCAACATTACGTATCCGTCTACCTTGCCACCGCAAATGAAGGATATATTTACCGAACAGGAAAAAGAGCGATATAGACTAAGAATGCAGGTATGTAACATAATAGGTGGTAACCATGATAGGAAATAATTTAATTAACTTGTTTCAGCACGTTATTGAAAAGGAAAAGCTAGTCTTATCTGTTGAACAGGAAATTTTAAGGGTCCATGGTAAAGCAGCTAGAGCACTAGCAAACCAATCATTACCCTTTTCAGTTTGTACAATTCTTCGGGATGAGGAAGTTTATAATTTGATAACACCCGAACAAGAAGAAAAAGATAGAAACGCCAGATCTAGGTACAACGGTAGGTATTACACGAGTTAATTTATTGTCTCTTACCGATAGCATAATAACTTATTTCTAATTGTAAGACTACAGAATAAATAATATAAATTATCCGCATTTTACAACAGTGCAAGTTGAACATTCTTAAAATTGTAGGGCGACTATTTTTAAGTTGGCTGCAGGACGTAGACGATAAATGGGAGAAAATCAAAGAGAATATGTTGCTGCGTCACCATAATGAAGCTGAATCGCTGCACGCTGTTCAGAAGATGGATTGGGAATGGAAGTTAAAGGAATTGAGTCTATGCGATGCGAAATCTACGCCAAATATTGAAGAGCTTCATGTACCTATGGTTCATGTTAGCGATGATTTTGATCTTTTACCGGCGTAATCTTTCATGTTAAGCTTGCATCTCGTGCAATATGTAAATATTCGTATATAAGGTACTATGTACATTTTTAGATAAATAGAAATATATTGATCTTTTTATAAATGTGTTTTATTCTCCTCCTGGTGCTCTTTTGGATTTATATTTCTCAAAAATATACATAAATATGGATGTACGGCGTAAAGATAAATGAAAGTGAAAATAGGTACGATAGACAAAGAATGTTTTACTTAGAACCTAATGTTTGCGAAAGAAGTCTTGCTTGGTTTGACTTATTTTTAGTTCGCTTTGAATTTTTTAAATCAAGTAAACCTTTAGCAAAAACGTCGTTTCAAACAAAGCACTTTTTCCTTTCACAGTATGTCAGTGTGTTACAAGGAATTAAAATGTTATGGCATTATTCAAATTTTCTGAATGATTAATCTAATTTGATGAAATACATTATTTGTCAATTTCGTTTCATGCAAATGATGTAGTTTCTCCGTTCATATTTTCTTAATTGTATAAAGCCTTATTATCTAATCTAAGATTTTTCAGCCTCAAATTAATATTTTTTTTCTATTGTCAACACTGACATACCGTGAATAGTAAAGGTATTGCTTTACCTGAAATAAATAGTTTTTTATCAACTGTAAATGCCTTCTCGATTTAAAAAAATCAAAAGCAAACTAAAAATAAGTTTCAGAGCAAGCAGGACTTATTTCCCAAATATTTCCACTTAATTTGATTAAAATTTCTAAATGTTCGAAATCAAAGAATTATATTGTACAATGTACCCGTATTAAAACTTGATTTTTTAACGGATATAAAAGGGTTTTGCTGTTTTGTCTTTTGGTTCTTACATTTTTTTAAGAATGTAGCCAATTTATATTGGCAGGTTACTAAGGTTTTTTTGCAAAATAACAAGAAATTACAATTAAATTTAATATCATTTAATTTAATGCGATTATATTATAACATCTACATTTGCATTCTTTTGTAACCAATATTTAAGAACCATGAAATATACAAAATTTACCAATATTATAGTAGTCATAGTATCATATTGGTGCAGTACATTGAATTTTAAATTACAACTTTTTTTCCATAAATAAGATTGTAAATGTTTTTGCTGTATTGGATGATGCATAATCCTCAAATACCCAGTTGTAGTTTCCAGATAGATTTGCATATATACCGCATCTTAGAAAAATTTAAATAAGGCAAATAAATGTGTCTATGTTTTTATTGAAATTATTGTCTTTTTTTAGCGTCAGCAAAATGTTACCTACCGAGATTATTTAGAGTTCGCATTCAATAGCTAGAGATAAACCAAACCCCAATAGAAATTTCGACTGCCTACGAAAAACGTTGCAGCTAGACTTTAATCTGTTCAAAACCATATTTACTAGACTTCGAATGACCACAAAAGGGTCGTATTTAGCAGCAAATCAAAACTTTGTTTCGCAGAGATAGCACATGTCCTTTGAGTGACCTGCTGGTGAAAGTCAAGGGTTAGTGAATGGAAATATTATATATATATTTCAAATTGTTTGGAAAGTGTAAAAGAATCAAGATTGTAGAACGTTCTATAATCAAAAAAAAATATGAGATAGAGTTTAGGAAGCACGACAAATTATTTATAGATATCAAAATAACTTGAGTTTCAACTTTGGTGAAAAGGTGAAAACTTTATGCCTCAAATATTAAGGAGTCAAGTTAAAACATTAAAATTGCTACAATCAGTACAGTAAACATATATGCAGAAAATTACGGAAAGTGGGTAAATGACAAAAGAATTCCAAAACTGCCTGACAATTTTGTCGTTGTCATAGACAACGCTCCGTATCACAATGTTCAAATAAACAAAGCACCTACTTTTGTCAGTAAAAAAATAGAAATGGTTAAATGGTTAGCAGCTAAGGAGATTCCCTTCGACACCAATATGTTGAAACCACAATTATATGATTTAATCAAGTCACATACAGAGCGCTATATTACTTAATATAGCGCTGAATATTTTCAACAGAAGGGGCATACTGTTTTAAGGTTGCCTCCATATCACCCAAACCTCAATCCTATTGAGATGATATGGGCACGGATTAAGAATAATGGAGCAGCAAGAAAGGTAACATTCAAATTAGAAGATATAAAGAAAATCGCAGAAGAACAGTTTTTAAAAATATCAATAGAGCTCAGAAACGCTGTGAAAATATGAAACAAGAAGAAGAACATTTACAGAATGAGATCCTGGTTGACGAACGCTGTGAACAGCTTATTATTAATTTACATAAAGATAATGATGACGAACTATACTCCGATGTCAGTAATTAGCTTTACTTTCTTTTGATTTATTGATTTTTTCACCCCATTTAATACTGTATATATTTCTAGTTTTATCATCTATATTATGCTACAATGTTGCATGCACTTTTCATTATTATTGTATCTAACTTGTATATTACATATGCAACTTGTGATAATAAATATTATTATTATTATAACACATTACAACTATTATTAGTAAATTAGTAAATTAAAATGCAATTAAGTTTAAAAGGAAATTGTATGTATTTCAAACATAAGTTAGTTTCTTAAATATAAATTTAATTAAGAACTTTCAGGTACGCCTCGGATACGGAAACGTTATGTTTAAGAACGAAGAAAACGTAAGCTGCCCTTCTTCTACCTGCGCGAACTCAGTCCCACCGCTCGCCAACTTATACTGCAGGAGCTGTACTTGCTTTTCCAATTGAATTTAAATCAAAATTGCCCCCCTTTATCCCCACCCCATATTTATATTTATAATGTCAAATTTGTCATCTGTTTTAAAAATGTCAAAAGAAGTTTGATTTTTTCATAAATTTGCTTTATTTAATTTGGTTGTTTATGTTGTAAGTAGATTTGTTTGATGTTAATACAAATTGGAATTATATCTAACTATAATTTCTTACTATTTGCAGAATTGTAGTATGGAGTCTTTAAATTCAAATGAATTATCGAATGAAATATTAACGGAAGGTCCGGCATCTCCTATTTTAAATAGTAGTAAAATTAATAGCCGATTGTATATTACGAAAAGGAAGCAAAAGAACAAATTGAAATCTACCAGTCAATCTTTGAATGATAAGCAGTTAAATACAAATTCAACGCAGGATACTACTATAGAAAATAGATTAAAAACCATTGAAGAGTTAGGAAATGAAAGAAGAAAATATTATAGTGAAATGTGTAACAAATCTTCTGGTATTAAAACAATACAAATCGGTAAAAGTAAATGCAACATTAATTTATCTGCACAGCAAAATTTCAAATCTATAAACTGCGAATCACAACGGAGTTATAATATACCTCAATACATTGAATCTTTCAATGTACAAACAGCATCTGGGAAGAAAGTTGAGATTCCAGAGAATATTATTGCCGAACATAAATATATATTTGACGATATTTTAAATGGAGATCATCTGTTAAATCCAGTAGTATTAAAATATCCAATAAAAGGAAAAATGAACGTATCAAAAATTCCTGTTTTTAATCGGAATACAAAATTTAAAAATGAAAATGATTTAGGAGGAGCCAGATCTATCAAAGATTCGAAAGCTAAAACAATCAATCAACAACTTAGTATAATGAAAAAGGTAGCCAGTGAAGAGTTGGATGACCCATTTGATTTAACGGCAAGTGATAAAGACAATATGTTAAAGTCATCGTCAAGTGATGTTACGGTAATTGAAAGTGTTGTCGAGAATGCTATGCATGTTACAAATAATAACGAAATTTTGAATGAAGAACGGTTATCTGCAAAATACCATTCCAGCTCAGATACGATGAATAAATTATACTCGAATCAGAAATTTGAAGAATGTTCTACTTCAACGAATTCATTCGAAATTTGTGCATTAAGGGAATCAGAAAGAGGTGATAGTGAACTTAGTATGGGAATGTCGCAGGCTATGTATAATGCTATAATTAAACCATCGTATTATAGTAATATCAAAAAAATTACTAATCAGCTAATAGGAATAACACCAGATGAGTTTTCAGAATTATCGATACTAGATATTACAAACGATGATTGGAGTGATACTTATTTTGGTGAGAATCAAATTAAAAATACAATATTATCGGATAATAGAAATAATGTTGCTAATACAACCAAAATCGTTGATTTAGACAATGAAGCAATTCGTACAATAGATACAGTTAAAATAACAGATAACTCCAATAATAAACATATAACAACTGATGAAATGTCAACTACAAAACAGGTAAGAAATTCTCAAATTGCCAAGCAGGCTACTAGAAGTGATGTTAAATCAAAGAAAATGTCTCAGTTTTGTAATAATTATTCTAACAATTCACATCTTGCGATAACTAAACTTACAAAAGAGGATCATAAAGAGCCAGCAGGTTATGAAACCGAGCAGAAATTATATGATCAACAGAGTATCGTATCTTCAAAAAGCTTAATTCATGTTAGCATTCCATCTTATAAATACAATCATGAAGATCAATTGTATTCAAAAAATTTGATTGAACTGCACAGGAATAGAAATTATACTATTCACTCGGAAGACTCTGTTTCAAATCTAAATTACAAATTATCTCATCACACCATGCAGCTGAGAAAGCGGATACTCAAAGCTCAAAAAAAGATTATCAATACCGACTTTATTGGCTTCGATAACAAAACGCAGAATATAGCAAATAAGAAAGCTCTAGCTTTTGCTGCTAACTTAAAGGAAATGGAGAAGCAAATTTTTAATACAGAAGCGGTTATCCAGGAACATTCTAAAGAAAGTAGGAAGAAGGAGAAAAAAAAGAAAAAACATAAACCTATACTTCACGATGAAAAAATAAGTGAAAAAGAGAAAGAAGAAAGTCTCCTTGATAAGAATAAATCTGATAAGAAGAAGAGGGATAAATCAAAGGTGAATGGTGTAACTGAAGAAACTCCTGAAAATTCACCAAAAAAAATTATACAAAATCAAAAGACAAATAAAGCAATTCCGCACGATCATGTTTCAATTAATTCGGAACAGTCTTGCAAGAAACATAAAATTCATAATAAAAGAAAAACTACTACGACTGACAAAGGACTTGTACACGAAAATCAAAATACCAATCAAATTGTTGAAGTAAGTCCTAATAACAAGAAATTTAAAATTGAAATTGATTGCAATAGTAAATTTCGTATTAACATATGCTGTAATGGTGTCCCCAATATAGAGTCAGGATATGGTAAAGATAAAAGTGATCGAGATGCTATTAAGTTCCACACAGAGAATGTTGGAATAAACTTCAAACCTATCGAAAATTTCACTGTAAAAACTATGTTTAAGAGTGCGTCGGGTAAGGATATAACGGCGAACAAAACATTTTTAGCTGATGCTGAACGAAAATTTGAACAGATTGATTCCAATTTCCCGAATGAGGAAAACAGCACCCAAAATACCCTTGCAAAAACAACGAATACGGAGCGAAACAAGAAAGATAACAATAGTAATTGTCCAAATGCGAATAACAGAGATAAATTAATTAAGAAATTCATGGATAAAGGTCACAAATTATATAGCGACATGCGAAAATCTGACGTATCTTTAAATCAAGAAAAGATGGTAGAAAAAGTAACTGACAACGATTTAAATACCAATTACCAGGTAAATAGAAATCAAGATGTTACATCAAATAACAATTGTGGATTCAAACTAGCATCTGGTAAGGACATGAAAATTTCTGAAAAAGCCATGAAAAATGCCCAGAAAATGTATCGGGAGGTCGAAGAAATATCGGCGAAAAATTTGGTAAAAGGTAATATAAACGATACTTCAGCAAATCAAAATGTAAATAATTTATCTCCAAAATTAAAACGAACGAAACAAAAAACTCGCGTCCTGTGCAGCGATATTAATAATTGTAATCTTAACGATGTGATCGTTACTGGTAAATTAACAAAGAATAAGAATAACGCTAAACATAAGGACGTGTCATTAAAAATAAACCAAAAGCAGCTCGATAAAAACCAACCTCCATTAGTGAAAATGACGAATTTTTCATGTGGATTTAAAAGCGCCGGAGGGAAGAATATTAATATTGCTCCCACTGCATTAGAAAAAGCTAAACGGTTATTTGATGATACTCGCCCAGCTGGGGATTCTACACATCAAACACTGTTATTTTCTGACATCGACAATACTTGTAAAGCAAAAACTGAGTCACCAGAGAAGCATCTGACGGATTCGAAAATACCATATGCTCAATGTGATCACACGAAATTTTGTATGGGAGATTTCGAAAATGATAATTCAAAATTGGCGCTAAAACAAAATGATGTAGGCACTACGCCTATTAACACCAGCGGCTCAAAGCGAGCATTCGAATTACTTGAAGATGTGGTAGAAACCGTTGATTGTGCTCTAGAAAGAATTAAGAAGACTAAATTATATAAGCCGAGTAACGTTAGACGTAGATTAGGCATATCACGATGCAAGCAGGTCAACATATCTAGAGAAAAAATAGATAAAGCCAAACGTTTGTTCAGCAATGAGAATTTTGCGGAGACCGTACGTGATTTATCAGTAATATCATCGCCGAAAAATTGTCATATAGGAGCTAGTTCTACACCAGTTAAGGAGAATGCGTCACAAGTAGCAGATATTCGATTTTATATGAATACAGTAGAATCAGAAATAACACCAATTAAAAATCCGTTTGCCGAAAAGAATAATGACACGGTTATAACAGAAACTGCTCCAATTGTGATACAAGACAGAACACCAGGAACACTTGATGATTGGTATGCGACCGTATTAAAACAAATTACTACATTGAAAGACGTATTAAAGGATTTAGAGAACAAAAAGAGTTGTTTTGAAAAGCAGATGAGCTTTGTTTATTATGGAAGTAAGGAACATAGAAGGTACGTATAAGCTATTACGTTAGGAAATTCATGTTAGTTCACTACGTACGCTAGTAATATTGCAGTCTAATTCGGTGAAAGAAATGATAAGCGCGCCTCTAGGATACACAATTATGTATCCAGCATTGCTAAATTGGGCAGCTAGTTATCGTAAGGGAAAGTTTACTTATTGAGAGATAGATAATAAAATAAAAGATATACGAAAAACATACAATATCTTCACTTTTCTGCGAATTTTCAAACAAACAATGTCAAACGTTGCAAATGTATACTTTGCTTTTAAAATCGAGTACGCTTACATAGTATCATCTATGCGCCAT
>LR737395.1:2755994-2807800 GCA_902655005.2 Marronus borbonicus
TCACATATAATTTTCATTCTTACTGCATCTAAGTTTTGGCGTTTCTCCTTCTACTTTTGTTTGTAGGTGGCACCACAGAAAGAAGTCCAATGGGTTTAAATCGGGCGACTTATTCAATAAAATCCCGACGTCCAATCCAACGACCGGGAAAAATCTAAATACTGTCTAACATTAGTTGCATGTGATGGAACCCCTTCTTGTTGAAACCATAAGCCATGGTTTGGCATGTCTGATTAGTTATCATTAGAAAACATTCAAAATGTCTGGTGCAATGTGGTTATGCAGTCAGTTTAAGTAACCGTCTCCTCCTCTGTTTTTAAATAGGTTTTAAGTAGTTTTCTAAGAAATATGGACCTATAATTCGTTACTCAACAATGCCAATCCGCACATAAAATTTTTGGAAATCCAATGTGGATCCTCAGTGGATCAATAACAGCAGTTATGCCTATTTACAAATTCGTTAAGACAAACGTAGCTTTGCCAAAAAATATTGTTGGAAAAATTTGTATCATTATTAGACATTTTCATCATTGTCTTACAAAACTGTATTTGCCTGTCCGGATCATCTTTGCTAAGCTCATGTATTTTATAGGGGATGCATTTGTTTTTTCTCGATATCCGACAACAAACTTCGAACTTGCATAATTTTCTAATGCTAGTTGACTGGTTGACATAATTGAATTATCCGTTACAGTAAGTAACACATCTAGAAATCGGTCTTCATTAGTGGTTGATTTGGGGAGGCCAGCTTTAAAAGTTGTTGAATTAAATGGCAAACATTGCTTGTCACCATAATGATTTCGATTCTTCCAGTCACAGTCACACAACCTATTGAAAAATCACTTTTGCGGGACGAATTACTTTATTGAGATACGTTGATAATTCTTTGCAGACGTTTCATCTAACTAAATTCGTCCCAAAACATGAACAATTGATTAAAACCAATATTCTTTTGCTGATGCGTACGATAACGGTAAGAATATCTGTATTAAGAAATTCGTACGTAACCCAAAATCTGCCAAAAATTCTTACCGCTACTATTAAAAAAAAATTCAAATAGTGGGAGATAATAGAAAATAACTTGTTCAATTATTAGACTAATGTTACTTTTCCCGAATCTGTGTGGTTCTAAAATTTACTGGCCATTTTAACGATATATCGTTACGTAAGAAGCACAGAACATTAATTACATTTTTTTTTCATATAAGGATAAGGTATCTATGCCACTACTACTACTTGGCGTTCACCTGCAACTAATTTCCGATCTGTTCGCTTCCTTAAAAAAAATTACATCATTACTATTTTGTCATAACCAAATTGATAACGCTTCCGCTTCTTGCTATCTCATTTGTTATAGTCGAATACACAAGAAGCATTTGAGCATAGGTGAAAGTAAATTTCAAACTCTTACTCACTTCTATGACTTAATTAGATTTTATTGAATCCTGTCGCAGGAGAAATCCAAGAGTGGTTGTTAATAGCAAGGAAAAAAAAAATATTCAACGCACTTGCTACGGTAGAATATAACAGAATATATTAATCATAGCAAAAAATCGATCCACTTTTCATTGCGGTCGTTTATGGCGTGTAGCCGTATGAAGTATGCGGCAGTAGTTGGTTATGTGATGGCGAACAGTAGATAAACTAACCTTAAATACTTCTACTAATATATAGCATTGCGATTTGCGATGTCTTGAATTCGTTATTGAATAGGAATCACTTAAACGCAGCATCTGCAGCATTTCCACTGATGGACCGTCGCTACTGGTAATGACACTGACGTTACGCGTTTTATTCTAAATGTGATATTAAAAAATGTAAGTGCATTAATAAAGCTGCCATGAGGGCAATTTAAAATTACGTTGCCTGTTCATTTACATCCTGCTTCAATTGTATAGCGGATGTGTACTTTTTCTTTGGAATCAAATCTGACACGATTTTTATAATAAATTAACGTGTACTAGCGACACTTTTTAGATCAACATTTTAAAGTGAAAGTATCTAATCGATTAACAGCATGTGAATTGGTTTTCATGATGAATACAATCATTTTGATTGAAAATTCACGTTTTCCTTGGTTTTATCGATGTACTTAAATTAAAAATAAAATTAATAATATCGGTAAAACCAAGCGAAATATCAATTTTCATCGAGGGAAGCCATAAATGGTGTGACCCGATTGATATGGAAGCACCCCTGTAAAACCGACATTTTGCACTAAAATGAAATCAATTTTTTTGAATACATAGTCGATAAAAAAGTCTACTTCCACAAAATTTCAGAAGTTCATCTGGATTTTTAAGGCACACTATAACTATTTTTCGAAGTCGAAAATAGTAAAATTTTATTAGCGATTTCTTTATTAAACATCTGACTGCGCCACTGAATAAATCATCATAACCAGTTTGGATATTCGTACATTGGTTATTGACAATTTCAATTTTAATAAGCAAGATGAGAGCATAATGTACGCGATGTAAACATAATAGTCGCTCTTAGTATACTGCTGCGTTATGTAGAAATATCGTTAGCATGTTGTACGTATGCTACTCACACCCACAGTGACTAATATCAAGCGAAAGTATTTAATACTATATATCAAGTAGAAGCACACTGTGCGATTCTTGCAGGAATTCAGTAAAGATGTGTCTAATACAACTCATATGTATTATTTCGAATTTCGAATCTATTTTCGAATATCAAAATTAACTGATGTTACTGTGGACCGTAAGAATATTCGATTAGGTTCTCGGCATACTTTTCAAAGTATGTTGAATATGAAATAAAAATAAGCCAGAAAAAGAAAGATGTAAAAGATTAGGACAGGATTATAGTATATTTCAACTTATATTTAGTTAAATTGGAACTAGAAAATAAAATTATCTATCATGAAGAAATTTGCAAGTGGAATTTTTGAAGCAGATTGCACAGAATTCTCGGACCAGTAGGATAAGAAACCTTTTCTTGGTTTTGAAGCAAACATTGTGAGTAGCGAAGATTGTTTGTTTTGGTTATTCCCTTTTGGAATGTAAGCTCTTGGTTGGGATTATTTTAAATGTAAATGTGCAAAACTTAAAAATTGTAGGGCGTTAATTTTAGTTTTAATAAATTCATACTCGTTGGTTCTTAACTTTATTCTTCTTTCTTTCTTTGATTTCAATTTTTGCAAGATTCTAAAATTTCACTTGGACTTTTTTCCCTGAGAGAGAGATTTGTAACAATTATTTAACTTCTCTCTCTTTCTACTTTCTATAGTTCCATTGGGAACAAAACGCATCATGACATTGTTGCATAAGCGGCGCAATACAACTGATTCGTCTGCAGCATGTGTTGAGATTGCTCTGGGTATCTTCTCTGTCCACGCTTGTTTCATGCTATAAACTACATTTCTTACCCATGTAAGTCCTGTCCTATTTAACGTGGGTCTATTCCACGTCGTACTAGGTCTACCTACTGATTACGTAGACTGACGGAAAACCTCATTGCAAGGTGCCAGGAGTTAAACAATGATTTCTATTTGGAAAATGTTATTTTCAAAAAATGATTTGAGTTAATAGAATGCATTATTCAAACAACAAAATGGCTTCTGTACCGTTTTTCATGTAGCGTCCATAACTATCTACTAATTAAATATAATTTACCGGCAGTGATTGCCGGACCCTGTATTTTCCTTTTCTAGCTGTGTATTCTATTTTTCCAATGTTTGAAATATCTCGTAATCGGTTGTTAATCACGTGATTGGGCCAAAAAACTCCATAAATTTTTGTTTGTAATTTTTTACAAACGTACGTGGAGTACGCATTATGTTTTTTAGTAATATAGGTGGACCTCCATATCTGCCATAGTATGTTAAAACATTCGTGAGTTTGACCTATTCTATTTGTTATGTCGTTATCAGTGTCCCCATACATTGCCAATGTATCTGTACCCTTATGTTTCTTCAATTACTAAGTTGTTAAGACTGATTACCTCACGCTCTTCTGTCCCATTTAGTACTTTTGTTCTTCAACTATTTATTTTTAGTCCCACTTTTCTTGTTTCGTTGTTTAGCCTTCCTCTGTTTACTGTTAAATTTGTGTCTCATTTGTGATAATAAGACATATGTCGTCTGTAAATTTCAATATATATTGTTCAGTAGTATATCGCAGAAAAAATATTAACCAGGTTTGCAAAAGGATTTGAATCACGGGATTCCATGGTGTAGCGGTCAGCGCATCTGTCTGCAAACCAGAAGACGTAGGTTCAAATCTTATTGGTGTCTATTGAATCTTGATTCATTAACTAAATTTAATTACATCAGATAAACCAAGGAAATAGAGCTTTCGGGAAACCGGTTTCCGTTATCCGGGTACCCTGGTACTCGATATTCTTAGCACCCATTCTAGCCGATTTCGGGTACCTGAAAATGGTGCTAGAACCGAATAGTTGAATCCCCGCCTCTGTGTATTTGGTTCTTGAACCGGGTACCCGGGTTACCTGGAATCAAGTAGTGCGATGGACAGGCACCCCGTTCCTAAAAAGGACGGTTTTGGACAGCTTAAATATATGTATGTGTATGTATATTAATGCTATTGTTCGAAAATGGATACCCGTATTCGGTTCTGGAACAGAATATCCAAATACCCGGTTTCAGATACCCGAAAACGATACTAGAACCGAAAAGTTGAATATCCGATTCTAAATTCGGAATTGCGTAGTGCACTGGATGGATATTCGGTTCCTAAAAAGGAGGATTTTTGACAGCCCTAATATTTACGGGGGTTTCTATGTCAGCTTTAACTAGTTCAATTGGTATGTTATCGCGTTCTGCAGCCTTGCCATTTCTCATTTTCTTTATTTCCAATTTGATCTCTGCTTTAATAACTTCCCTTCCTGCTTTTACATTCATTTTTCCATTGGCATTTCATCTTTTCCAATTATCTAGTTTACACATTTATTAAAATATATGTAATAGATATTCAAATAATCATTTATCTTTAACAACATAATCTTATATAATTTGCATCAACAGAAAATATGATTAAATAAAATATATTCCGCATAGACTGCTACTGAATAAAACATGCTTCGTGACTCTGTTGCGACAACATTGTTAAAACGATGTTGAAATGTTATGTCAAGTTTCATCTCTGCTTGTTAACATTCCAATAGAAATAGCAGAGAAGTGTGAATTTTATCTAGTTAGCGTATATTGTCCTACATTTGTTAATACTCGTGGAAGTTACATAATTAAATCTAGGTGTTAATTTCCGTTAATGAAACCGTATATGTAGAATAGATGGACGTACGAAGCTTTTATGGGACGCGAAATGAGAGCAGATTCGTTTAAATACTCCGGTTATATAAACTCACGTATGGATTTAACGTTCGGTAATTAATTAGATCCACTTATTGTTAGTAAGGAACTACAACCAATAAATCTTAGGATTACTTTGATTCACTAAATGTGTTACGTTTCATTCAGTGTCTGGAGATATCAATTGACTGCTACACACGACCCCCCTATTAAATTAATATTTCCTATTTAAAGTAATGAAGTGTTGAATCGGTGTTGGATTTAAATTATCCCTTATGTATCGAAACATACGCAACATCTTGCTTGGTAAAGTTTATAGTTGTGAACATTCGAGTACCTTAATATTTTTTAGGATTTTTTTAAAATTAATAAGTAATTGAAAAATAATTGCATTTTACAAATTAATAATTTAGTAATGTATGTATATGTGCGCGTACTAATAAATAATTCATAATTATGCAAAGTAAGCAATGAAACACTTGTATCAACTTGATTAAATGGAATATATATCATATTACATATATTCCCGTTTCTTTGTCCGTAAACCTAGTAGTTGTGAAATGACCGTTATAATGACACTCATCAATATTCAATTTCAACTGAAAAGGAAGTAAATTTTTCTCTTCCCAACCCATAAATTAGAAGCAGGCTGCAGTTCCTGCAGTTTAATTTAAAACATTTCTTTAAAGTACTGAAAAGCTTCTAATGGAAGATGAGGTAACCGAGTCTCCTGGCCATGGTATACATATTTATTGAGTTAAAGATGTGGAGATCTCTATGGGCACGGCAGCAGATCAATTTGCTCGGGTGTACAGTTAGTTCGAAGAGTCATGTTGCCTTTAACGAACACTGTAGATGACTTCCTATCGTAGACAACAGCACCTGAGTATTTACAATCTGGTATTCGGTATTGCATAAAGGACATCAAATTTTGAAAATTAGTAAAATTGAACCACTGATACTGACATTTCGGTGTCCCAACCTTCTGGAATTGTAAAATTGACACCTATTATTAAATTAAGCGACACTAAAAATTTCCAAAATTTCTCTAAATATTTCTGTGACGGATAAATAGCGAACCATGTTCCTACTTTATTATTTTAATCCTATTATGGTTCTTTATGTCTACTTTCTACCTTGATCGCTCAGTATATTAGTATGTCTTTATCCTACAAATGATCAAAAATGCTAAATGTTGCCAAATTTTGCCAAAGCGTTATATAGCGCATAATGTATTTGGACTGGCTTATGATGTTAGTACTGTCTGGTTACCATAACAGCAGTAAACAAGAGATACTATCAAATCTATATTTCCTTGATTTTATCGATTTGACTAAATTTAATTAATGAAAATTAAGTCTCAAGACAAACGTGGGACTCGAACCTACGACTGCCGTTTGCGGACCGACTGCAGGCAACGAATACCTAGGTATTAAAAGAATTCGTTTCCATAGAGGACTGTCTGGCAAACAGGAGATTCGAGTGATGCCAGTGTATTGAGATTTTTATTTTCATTAATTAAATTTAATTGCATCGGCAAAATAAAGGAAATATCGATTTTTCAGTATTTTCCCATGGAAGCTATATACATAACGTTTTTAAACTATTGATTCAAAATTTTGAGACAAAGGTAGCCACTTGCAGTCAAAGGCGGTGCTTACATTTGAAAATTATATTTTTTATATATTATTATAAGTACAATGGTTTTTAGTGATAATATAGTTTGGTAACCATGACAACAGTAAACAAAATATACCATCTTAGATTGGCGATTCTAAATTTCGAACCTAAGTAAAGAAGAGTTAGGTAATACGTATAATTTACGCACCAATAATGTGCACTATTACTAATGCACATTTTAGCGAAAATCAAGAAAAACAATATTTTAACAAAAGTTCATTCGGGCTAATAATAATTTAAATGAACATAAATATATGAGCATGAGTTTAAAATGAACAAAAAGCCTAAAATGAAATACGCTGTACCACAAAATAAACTGCGAAGTAACTCAATAATGATTTTTGTAACTTTTTAATGCGGTAATTAATAGATATTATTTATTCATTAACCTATTAGAATGCTGGAAAATGCTTTCTTCCACTTACAATTAGATACATTTGCGCTAGTGTTTGTAAAATCATTCCCGCATTTCTTCTAGCAAGCTGATTGTTCCCCTCTGGAATGCTTGTATTATCCCTAACTTCTTACATAAATTATAGGAACTAACGCTCTTTATGTATTTTGTTTTGCAAATAGCTACGTAGGCTTAACATTTCGAATCAGCAGCTAAAGACAGTACTGTCAGTATGTTTTGTTTACTGTTGTCATGGTAACCCAATAGTACTAACACTACACCAGAAACCACCTGGATGCAATATGCAAGTGCAGGAATCGTGTTTAATTATAAATATCTCATTTACTTTCAATATATACATACGCGTAGTTATGCAAAAAAATATCGGACATATGTATTTTTTATACGGCGGATAAAGAAAGAATATATGATACCGTTTAAGAAGTGGACATTTCGAGTGTTTAAACATGGCAAAGTTTGGTGTTCCATGCTGAACACCTTTTCCGGATTTTTTCAAGAAAATAAATATATTTATATTTAGGCGATTGAAAATAAAATCATAAATATCTCGAAATCTGCTAGAAGTGAACATACATTCGCTACTTATCAATCATCCCGTGTATCTAGAAATATTTTCGAAAGGTAGCTTATGGCGTCTTTACGTTATCTGAAACTCAAATTATCATTTGCACAGATACCCTAAAATCTAGATGATTGGGACACCTGCGGGTTCCAACCACTTCTCTTTTATGCGATTACATATTATTTAAATATTAAAAAATTCAAACAACCTTTATTTAAGTTATGGCATTTTATTGATTATAAAATCACACAAAATTTATATTAGAAAAAAGTGCTATAAAGTTAAAGATACCAAATATTTTCAAAAAATTATTTAATAATTTTATTTTTTGTCAAAATTATCTGTGAACAATAGTATTCGAGCAAACATTTCAAAACTCATATCTACATTGTGATCAATATAAGTAGCCATCGCAGAGATGAAGAGATGAAAATATGGAAACGGTTACATTGATAACCCTTGTTGATAGATATAAACAAACAAATCGAAAACTATTTTAAGGGAATCAAATCGTTAGGACAAGAGCAATTTTTATAACATCGCGAAACTGTCTACTGCTATAAAAGAGCTATCATACTAACTTGAACGCTTTTGGATACAAAAATCACAATAGAGCTTAGAGCGAGGACTGGATAGGATTTGTTCCTCCAAAGTTCTTTGTAAAGATTGCATTTTAAAATAAAATGATCGGTTAAATTAATCAAATTACTTGTCTGCAACGAAGTAAAGGTGTACTAGACAAACGAAAGGGTTCGCATGATTTTCGAACAACTTTTCGAAGATACAGTACCGTTTGAAATTAAAATTAAGTATTGGTAATTTTTCAATTGATTTTAAGTTTTAATTACATTATTAAAAGTAAAAAAGAGCTTCTGATGAAGATGTTAGCGAGTCGTTAAGAATCTGCCATTAATTAATTAAGTCGATATTTACCATAACCGTCATGGTTGTTTTATTCATTAATTATTAATCAAATCTATTCATTACTATCTTGACACAGCTCAATATATAATTGTTAGTTAATAATATTGTAGTCATTGTAATTCAAGAATAAATTTGTAAATATTCAAATGCGAAAACCTTCCTGATACATCATTTGCATTGAAAAAGATACGGTTAAAACTAGGATATCCAAATAACCCTCCTATTAACATAATTAGATACCTCTATATATTCATTTCGTAAAACACGGCGAGAAAACGAATAAAGTTTGCTATAAAATAACTCAATAAAGCCTCAAAATAAATAAAAAGCTCAATAAAAATGTTTCTATACATTTATTTAGAAAGTTTAACGCTTGATCGCGAAAGTAATATAATAAAACACCATACTTGAAAAGGAAAAACAGACTAAATTTAGTGTTAATATATGCATATTCAGTCGTGATCTTATATATTAGTGTGTGTATTTGTAATGATATAACGTTGAATGCGGTTGTAAATTGTATTAACAACGGTAAAATAACACAAAGAGAAAGGAATGCTTGCGTTAACATTTATAATAAAAAAGTACTGTTGTATTTCCACAAATCAATTCAGCTTTCAATCTATTGAAGTTAAATGATATTCTCTCCAAGATTTTGCCCTTTTTCGTCGGATTAGTTGGGATGGATTTATACCACGGTCTTAATTTCAATTAATTTCTACTATGAAATCCCATCAGTAGCTGTGTAAGATTATATTAGTGTGCCACTAATCGCAATTATTTTGCATAGTAAGAGATGTTGCCTGTACTGTATAAGAAGAAAGTTAAAAGGAATATTGGTAGTAGTGAAAACTCATGGCGGTACTGACGTTTATTAATTTGTTTGGATGTGTACAAAAAAAAATATATAAATACTACGAGTGGTGAATAATTAAACTCTCTAGTTAATTCAACCAGACGTACTTACTGATTACAAGATTAAAGATTATCCTTTTTCTTCGGAGAGTTTTATTTCTGGCATCTTCTGCCGGTCAATCAATGTGTGCTCTTCCACATTCGTATTTTATTTTTCCACCAAATTAATCACAATTTTGATTGTTGTGGAAGGAGCAAATATTTATCCACTTTTCTAACAATGAATCAGCGAGGACTGTTTCAGCTTCAAACTGCTTCCTTTGTCTACAATCTGGAAACGAAATTGAATATCCAATGGCAAGAATAGCGGGTTGTGTCAACTGCTTTTAAGGTAAATATTCAAAAAGGTGCAAGGTGTTATAGTATTCCGTTATCTTCGAGAAAGCTATAACTAAAGTTCGCCACTTTCCGTGCGCTTCACGAAATTAGCGGAGACTAGACAGACTCCTGTTTATTTGTCTCATGGAAATGGGCTCGTGTTGCCTACTGTCTAGTTTCTGCTAATTTCGTGAAGCGCACGGAAAGTGGCGAACTTTACTTGTAACATTTGTAACATCGAATTGGTCAATGTTTAAATGAAACCAACTCTTTTTCTGCATCTTCCGTTCAAAGATTTAACTTTGATCTGGATCTGCTATGTAAGAGGTCTTTTCGTCCCGACAGAGAGACAGAGAGAAAATGTTTATCTAATGCAATTTCACTTAATATTATATTAAGTAAATTAACAAAGTATCCACTTTAACTTCTAACTTCATTAAAATATTTATCTCGCGTTTTTTTTAGCAACATTATTGTTGGAATAACAAGAATAAATTATTTGCTCTTTCTCCAACAATTGTACGTGTTTTAGTAAAGAACAATTTCAATTTTAGATAAGTAGGTGAAATTTTTGTAATTTTATTATATACCTTATTCGAACATGGTACCAGTGCATGAGACTGGACATATGATGGAATTATTCACAGGTGAGCCATGGCATTCATGGTCGCTGTAACCTGAGTAGGTCTATTATAACAGTGCCCTTATCGTATATTAGAATAACAGAAGGTCTTTAATGAGCTTTAGTACCACTTTAGGATCTTTTTCCATTAATTCGGTAGATGTTAGGAATTGCTCACTGCCATGTTGATATTATTTGTTATAAATGGTAACACATTTGTATAGAATGTGTTCTGCCATCTGCAGATCTTCTTGCTAGACAACGGAATTAGTATTGTTTTGATGCTACCTTTGCTGAAAGATATCACCTTCTCTGGTGATTTTGGCGAAATTAATACGAAGTCTCTCGCCCGATTTTGTCGGTTGTTGAAGGGTTTCTTGGTAACAACAAGGATCTGCAATATGATATAATAATACAGGAACTACTACAAAGTTGTAAACTATTAGAATGCTGAATGTCACTAGAAGTTCACTTTTTATATTCATATCTTAGTTTTTTCCTCGATGGAACGTAGTAATGACGTGTGATTTTTGTTGGTTTCCTCTATAGGAAAGAGGGTGCTCCAGGTAAGAGGAACAAAAAAAGTCTCTCCCAGTTAAGAAGCAAATTTAGTTACTTGATCTGTTTGTTAATTTTTCGGTTGGAGTAATATACATTGAAAACCCCATTTAGTTGAGTCAAACAAATTATAATGGATTCAACTAAGATCTGAACAAAGATTTTAGTTGAATCCACTATATTCTTTGTTCAGCTGTAATGTTGATTCCAACAAAATATAGTTGGATTAACAAAATGAATGGTCGCTTCAACAAAATCAATTTGGTTATTTTAACTGTATCGGTTTTTCAGTGTAGAAATTGTTCAAATGCGTCTCACACTCATGAAATTAATTCCCTGGAAAATTGAACAAGTCAATATGGTAGACCTTGTATATTCTCTGGATTACTCATACAACAGGAAGATTACGCATGCACGTGCTTGTGTACTTGCGAATTTACCTTTGTTGCATATAATTATCATACATAAGTACCTACATCGTTTTTCATGTGCTATACCTTCATACATACAGTACTCGTATAAGTACGGGGCTCTATCATTTCACTTCAAGTTCATAAACGTTAATTCACCGGAAACGAGTCTTTCCTCACTTAAAAACGGTATTCTTTCTGTCTTGTGTTTCACGTAATCATCGCATCCTCGCTCCATTCCACTTTTTTTCATTACGGCAACAATCGTGTCGCCCGTCGCGTTTTCCGCCGTATGGCAGGTTTCGTTCGGATTGAAATGTTTAGCTGTGGCGCTGTTTAGTGACCATAGTTCCGGTTGGGGTAGTTTAACATGCATCAGAGTTCACCGCGTCTACGCTATCGAAGAATCGTGTGCGTATTTTACTGTTGGCGTTATTACCACTATACAGTATGCGGTGGATGTGTTTATCTTTGTATGTATGTGTATTACCCATGGTTACTGTGGGATTCAACCTGTTCGTGTGTTTTGGATACGGCTGACGGAACTTATGCATCTGTAGGAAATTTAATGATACATCATTTCTCGTTTGTCTAGATTTTTTTAAATAATTGATTGACTCCACGTTAATATCAAGCAGAGATTTTTGTCTTTAATCTGTGCGTCATAAAGAAGCTCGAAAAAGGGATACAGGGCTCAACCATGAATATAGTCAGGCGATAGGCAAGTAGTTCTAATGGCTGTTAAGGTCTACACATAAATATGTCCTAACATGTTACTTCAAGACACCAAGGGGTCGAAGGAAATAAAAAAGCAGATAAGTTGGCCAAAGAACCAGCGAACATCCCTTCCATTGATCTTAACTCCTTCTATGGGCAAAAGAGTCACATAAGCAATCAACACATTGGAAGATAATCAGCAGGCCTCATACTGGGAAAGTATTTCAAGGCAAAATCAGGTGAAAACATTTATAGGGCTCGCCAAAGACAGCAAAAATTGTCCACGTTAATCGTATTTAGTAGTCGGCTGACTATCACTTGTCACAAATGTGCATTGATGAGCTGTAATACGGCGAAACGCGCGTTTGTACGTAGTGATAACGATAATAATAGTAGGGTTGATGTTGGATGTTAAAGCGTTGGCGTATTCATTTTATTTTCGCGCAGCAAAATAAATATCGTTGATTTTTTCTAATTTAACCTAATGGTTACCAGCATGTATACTGCACATATTTATGAAGATAATAGAGGAATACCATTGTTTGCAATGAATTTATGAGCTATACGTTACAAATATGTACAGCAATGTCCATCTCAAATGATAGGGCTGTTGTACACCTCTTACTCGCACTTTAAATAAATGTACTATGTACGAGTGGAAGGTCTGCGGGGGTTCTTACATCTCAGATGGACATTGCTGCATATTTTTTTTTTCATCCTCAGAGAAGTATATCCATATGGAAATAGACGACTCGGTCGGATACGTACAATATCTGTATGGGCATTTACTTTGTAGTTAATCCGACGTAAAAGTTCCAATTCAATCAGTCGTTAGTTTGAAAGAAAGAAGTTAAAGCAATATGAGCTGTTGTTTACATTTACGAGTGTGGACCATACAAAACGAAAAATTTGCACTAAACCCACTCAGAGTGGGGGTAAAACAGGATTGAATGTTGTCGATTCTAATAGCAACTCATTGTAATCGCAATATCAATCTGTGCCTGTGTCTGACATTTCATTGTCTACGCGTATGTTTACACTTCTAATTTCCTATTGGAGGTTAGATTATTATCAATCGTACAATGTTATCGTATCATGCATTATTAGTGTAGTCTCATGCATTTGAGCACATCAAGATGGTGGTGATATGTTGTGTATATAGAAAGTGCTACAATACAAAGGTACACTGAAGTATTACAGAATTTCTCATTCGAAATTAAAAATCAGAAAAAATTACGGAACTTTCGAAAATGCTTCACGGTTTGTTGTAAACTGATGCAAGATTGCGGAAACTGTCCTATGCGAAACTTAACATAATTTCTTATTTACCACAAAAAAATATCAAATTGGGATTGAAAATTATTAATCAATTGTTGGAGAAAACTTACATTAACTTTGTAGAACATATGATGCGTGATGAGTAAGCCTGCAGAAACGAGTTACGCTTCACGTAATTGGCAGAGACTAGACAGACTCGTGTTTATTCGTCTCATGAGAATGGGTTTGTGATTTCTGATTTTGATGTCAGCGACGTAGTTGCAAAATAGTTTCATGTTTTTAAAGAGGTAAACTATACCTCCAGCTCAGGACACTTGTTATGTTTAGGAAACAAAATTGGGCGATTGGGGTACTTTTACACTTGGGCTTTGGTCTTCTTTACGTCTACGTTCTGTATATTATGATAATTATCGAAATAGTGTTTTCGAGTTTTTCCATGCTTACTGCATTAATGTATTTGTTTCGCTGAATATAATTTTAGTTTGTTTAGAAGTTTTCTAAACATCAAGTACATTAGTGGAACAAAAAACAATAAAATCCTGACGATATTAGTTCGATGGAAAGGATTTGCGGAAGCTAAAATTCAATTATAATTATCGTTGCATAGTCAAGATACAATTAAAAACATTTATGGTCGGTCGTGGATTGGAGCATTTCGCATATGTAGGGCATGAAATCGCGATTCACAAAATATGAAAGCCACACCTTCTGTTCTGGTACATAAATTACTTCAAATTCACATATGACGTAAGTTTCAATCTCCGCAGGTGCAAGTTAACATTTTACAACGATTTATTAACATATTCCTTCTTCGGACGAGACAAGATGCGAGTAGAATTACTGAGCACGAGCGTTGTACGCGGTTCTTACTTGTAGCCGGGTCCGCGCTGGCATAAACTGGAAGCTAGCCTCCAAATCTAATTTAACTCTATCCGCATTTTGTCTCATAGACATAGTAGTATATATCATATAATAATAATAATAATCTGTGAATCCAGTGAGATCTTCAAACATTCCCCCAACGATTTAAATCACGTGCATGGCTACCCTTTACACCACACATGGAACTCCCAACTGGCTATATCTCTTAGCAACCGCCACGCTCAATTGATCCGCAACTTTTTCGCTTGATTGACTCAGAACAAGCTCTATATAAATCCCTCCGGCATAAATCGTCCCCAGTCAGTGTACAATAACAGCCCTGAAGATGTCCCATAAGGGTTTGGACAAAACGTCGGCAGATGCTACGACAACGATGCAGTTCTAATCCGGAAACCAAGAGTATACTATTTATTTTTTAAGCTTTATACCAGTCAGTGAAGGAAATATTACTTACATCCACCGCACCAGCGAGGAAGGCTGGATTCAGTGTGCGGTTCTATGGTTACGGTTACAAGATGAAACAGATCTTATTTGTACGTTACATTAATGCAATGAAAGTTTCTATTTGAATTACATTAAGACTGAAACATATTCGGCCTTCTCTATATGGATCTCACTTACTATGAGATATAGAGGGTAGGTTTAAATTTGGCAGAGTTGCTAAATTTTGTGTTTATTGTGAACCCGAAGAGAAATTGGATCTTGACAAATGACGTCTGAGCACAAAGAATGCTTATTTTCTTCTTTTGCTTCTAACACTTTCATTTGGGCTTGTAGAGGAAAAGCAAAACCATATTCTCAAGATGTTCTTTCTGGCCATCAATTCTTCTTTCTTATCGACACCACTCGATTCGATTTTGGTATCGTCGGAAAGAGCTTTTTTTTGATATGTTGACAAATATTTTCGATATGTTTTAATTGGCGCAGAATGCATTTTAAGAACCGGAATGCAACAATAGCTAGTACACGTACGTCTTAAATCATCACCAGTCTGTACTCAGTATTTGTTGTATTTCTATTACTAACGAAGAACAATTGAAATGTTTAATAGTTTGAAATTTCATGGTTATTTTTCGTCTACCGAAACGTCATATGAAAATTTGGAGTGGACCATTAGACAAAGAATCGAAAATGACCTCAAGAACGTGGTTTCAGTTCTTTTCTGAAAAGTCAAATAAAGTGTTAGAGGTACAAGAAGAAAATTAGTATGGTTTCTTTAGTTTCGAATATCAGTTGTTGCAGGCCTTTTCCTTTCGAGTTCATAACAACAACAAAATTTAGAAGCTTCGCCAAATTTAAACCTACTCTCTATCTCCAGTAGTAAGAGAGATTCCTGTGGTGAGGGTCGAAAATGAACCAACCAGTACAAGTGGTCTGTTGGCATTTTTTTTATGATTTAGCCTAAACCTACACCCGCTATTGATTCAACAAAATTTTTGTAACATTAACAAGTTGACTCGCGAAACAACTTTCTTTTTATTCTTTTAGCAAAATGCAATGGTTGAACTATTTTTGTTGATTTAATGCATCACTGAGAAATCCACAAAAGAACTTCAATGGAAACATGTACAACACCAGCTGTCAAAAAAACAGTTGCGTCAAAATTGAGTTTATGTTGCCGTAACTGAATTGAAATTGTTCCCAACTATTACTATTGTTCACTCAAGCAGAAAATCTCAATAGAAAGTCTTTGTTGATTTAGCAAGCGCCTTCCCTGTGTGTAACAGTAACTTTTTCGTGTGCGTCTAGCTAACACATATTAGAGTTCACTTTAGTGGAGAAGTTTTTCTATTTAACTATGCCTCACCCTTCTATTCATTACTATAAATGGTGTACATTAAGGTAGTTAAGTTAGTTCAACCATTGGTTAATGGCTGCCTCTTATCCAAAAATAAACAACATTCATTCATAAATTTAAATTTAAAATTACGTAAGTAAGTTAATTCGTTCGCAGAAATAAAATTAGGTTATCCTGTATTTCACCAGCTATCTGCGTACATAAAATGTATATTAAGCACACACATACATACGTTCAATCCCAATGCAATTTAGCAAACGGCATATTGAATTCTCCACGACCTTCAGCACTAAATTGTGGCATTTGTTACGTGTCATTGTCATTGCCTAAATAAATTACTGCTTTCATGAAACATGGAACTTTTAGTTTATTTTTTATTTGTCCAATCGATACCCACGCTTTACAGAACCGTATGCTACATAAATCGATCGAGCAAGGTAATGGAATTTTAATTAATGCTGTTTTATCTGAGAGGATTTGGTACAGGTATAACATTTGCAACGGGGACATATTACCACCTACAATGATAAAGGTCACAATATGTTAGTTTGATTTAGGTCGTTTATACATTCTGAATTACTGTACCTTTATTATAATATTCTTAGAAATCTTACTTTTATACATTAATGTAGTTCTGCTGCTTTTGAAATGGTTGCAAATGAAAATAATTAGACATTTTACACTTGTAAATTTTAATTTTGAAGGCAGTAAAACATTTTCAATATGTAAGCTACAATAGTTGCTAGTTGTTTTTGTTTGGATTCTAGTAGAGTTCAGAAGATATCTAGCGTAAAGGTGTCACCGATCGCATCAGCAAAACTTTCTTCAGGAACAATCTTCAAACCCATCTGTAGAAACCTTAAAACATGCCAACAACTTAAATGGTGATGATAGTAACCTCTTACATCGTATCTGGTTATCTTAACTGATTTAATTTTCTAGTAACCGCCACGGTTCATTAATTTATAACTTTTTTGCTCCATTGTACAATAGTAGCCCTGAAAATGACCCATAAGAGTATGGACGAAACGAATATTTCTTATATATATATATATACCAGGTGTACAGGCATGATACAGTTTGTTCTATAAAGATTTGACACTGCGCCATTTTGTTGTGTCATCAACAACCGTCAGACGCGCACGAGTGATAAATTAGAAAAGTGTGTGCATAGTGTTGTGTTGTTATGTTCAATATGTCGAAATTTATACCGAACAAAGAGCATTCGCGGTCAGCATTAATTTTTTGTTTTCATTTCAAGAAAACTGCTGATGAATCATATCGATTCCTTCGAGAAGCTTATGGTGAACATGCTCCATCGCAAGATACGTGTGAACGATGGTTTCCGCGTTTCAAAAATGGTGACTTCGATGTTGTAAACAAGGAACGTGGAAAACCTCCAAAAAAATACAAAAGATGTGGAATTGCAAGCAGTGTTGGACGGAGATGATTCACAGACACAAAAACAACTCGCCGAGCAATTGGTCGTTAGTCAACAAGCTGTTTCCAATCGGCTACGGGAGATGGGAAAGATTCATAAGACCGGTAGATGGGTACCACATGAGTTGAACGACAGGCAAATGAAAAAGCGCAAAAATACATGTGACATTTTGCTCGCTCGGTACAAAAGGAAGTCGTTTTTGCATCGTATAGTTACAGGGGATGAAAAGTGGATTTATTTTGAGAATCCCAAGCGCAAAAAATCATGGGTAGACCCAGGCGCACCATCCACATCGAACGCAAGACCCAATCGCTTTGGCAGAAAGACGATATTTTGTGTTTGGTGGGACCAGAGGAGCGTGGTCTATTATGAACTGCTAAAACCTGGGGAAACGGTCGATACTAAAAGTTACCAGCAACAGTTGACCGATTTGCACCGTTCGCTGCTTGAAAAAAGGCCAGAATAACGAAAGAGGCAACACAAAATCAGTTTTCTTCATGACAATGTTCCATCACATACGGCAAAACCGGTTCGCGACACATTGGAAGCACTCAGCTGGGAAGTGCTACCCTATGCGGCTTACTCACGCTTTGGTTCGTACGAAGACGTGAAGAAATGGCTCGATGAATGGTTCGCAGCAAAAGGGAAAGATTTTTACTGGCGTGGTATTCACAAATTGCCCGAAAGATGGGAAAAATGTATAACAAGCGATGAAGCATACTTTGAATAAAGCACTTTTTATTATTCTTCCGAACTTCATGCTTGTACATCTGGTATATATATATCCTATCTTAGTTATTGAGATAATTTGAGATTTTTATAAAATTCCGCTTTTTTAACGGCCGATACCTTCCAGCAGTGATTCAAATTTTATCCGATTGTTATGATTTCTGGTCCCATTCCGGCATCTACTCGAGGTAATTATTATTTTTTCTCAAGTCTAGCAAGTTAACAAGCACATATAAATAATAACAGGCAAAGATAAACACATAAATGTTGATTAGAGTTCAGCATAATACATAACTATGTAAAGCATTGTATTTTCGTATTTTTAGGAGTAAAGAAAATTCCACGGCCAGAGTCAGTTAAAATTAAACATGTTCTGGATTTGGACCGTGTTATGTGGATAAATAGTGTTTATGAAAACAGTGTTTGGATGAATTTCTTAAAGCTACGTGTAATGCGGATATTACACAAAATATTACTCCTGACATGTTAGTAAATGTTTAACAAAATACAAAGAATCGCACTACGCTGTATATAATGGGAAATGGGAAAAAATAAAAAAAAAATAGTTTATAGTATTTTGTCGCAGCATTCTATGCATTTTCCAAAAAACTTATCTGTATGATTAATTTTGTTCTAAAGAATAACATATTGTAAGTAAGGAAATGATTATTAATTTTTTAATGTGTAAGGCATTTAAGATTACGGCCGAGAAACAGCGGTATTTCGCAAAAATCTGATTATGTCCATTTTCTCAAAAACCAAGATAGATAAGTATAGGGAAATTAATGAAAGTTGACATGAATTGAAGAGAGGCAACTAAAATTATAATTTTATTTGTGCTCCATTTAAGAAACATGTAAACTTGTATCGTACGCTGTGGAAACTGAACAAGTTGTATACTTGAGTAAATTTTTGTTTTATATCACCAAATATTTATTGTTTGAAAACTTTTTCTCTAAATCGACCACGAAAGGAATTATCAATGTACAAGGCGGACACGTTGTATATGTAAACTGGAAAAATTGTCTGAGGTTACCCGATATTCTTGTGTCTAAGACCACCAGATTGTTTGCGACCAATATTTGTACTATCGATACCTAAATTGTATGCACAATTAAAGAAATATTACCACTATCATATACCGTAGTATTCACGGTTCTAGGTAAATATTGAAAAGGAAGAATGCGTTAGATATGCGCCTACCTGTATTCTCCGTTTTACATATTTACGAAGGAGCATAAGTAGTACGATGTATGAAATGTGCAACTTCAAACTAAATTTGATATAAACCCACGGGAAGTTTTAGTAAGAAACAAAATTTGCTATGCATTTGACAATTGTTCCAGTATCTAATGCGTATATCAAATTAATAACAGCATGTTTTAACGTAAAATCTTTAATGTCTCTATATTCTGCGGATTACAGCCATACCAAATCATATAGCATGTGCCGATTTGTTCGGGAATTTGTGGAAACACAGCACTGATATCATAATAAACTGGGTATATCCGATATTCGGCATAAAAACAAAAAAATCGTAATTTTTGTAAGTGTTTAAGCTGCATATATTTTTTTTAATGAGAACGTACTTGCCATTCTACTCCTAACAGGCTATCACCCTAGTGAATCACCTCTATTCTCAAAAATAGCTTAAATCTAGCTTAATATCTGAAATGAGATGGTTATCCAAGTTCTAGGAGTTTGGTGGGGAATCAAATATATCTTCTAATCCTCACTCTATTTAAGTCATATGTTACATTCTCATCTACTTGAGGGAGAGTGGTGAATAGTATCCTAGCCCCGGCATTGTTTTTTAGCGATCGCGATTGGTTACGCGTTTCGTTTTGTGACGGGACATTTGCCATACGGTTCACTATTAGGTACACCCGAAAAGTAATTACTTCAATTAAGATTATTAGGATCGTTCCAAGTATACGGTAAATTCACATATGGGCATATGTCATAAGAATACGCTATTCTTGGCGTTTGAGAGTTAAGTAATGTTATCGGATGTATAGCGTACCCAGTAAAAATATAAACTTCAACGGAACTTATCTCGCATTTAAAAAACTAATTTCTAAAACCTAAAAAAACCTTATTTCTGAAATTTCGTGAAATCTGGGTTTTGCTATATGTTGCTTTTAGTGAGCAATATTCACCGCTTGAGGAAGCTGGCAATATGGGCAACTAAACAAACGTTCATCACCACAAATGATTTAAAAGACTGTATAAGGTTTAAACACAAAGTCGTATAAAGGATTGATTATACTGAAGGAAAAGAACGTATAGTATCGAAAACAATAAGTGTGGAAACCTTCATATTGAACCTTCAATTCTACATCTAACAACAAAGTAATATGTTCAACGATTCACTCTGTCGCCCAAAATGGCTTGGTTAGATTAATTAATTTAAGCACCATTACAGAGGGAGTGGTAGTGGTTTAGAACAAGAACTGTTTACTTGGAATTAGAATGTAAGTTTTAAATATATATTTAAAGTAAGTAAATAAGGGTCTTGCACTAATTCCACTTTTTGTAAGAATGCAGAATATTATCGTAGCTTTAAGTTGAATACTTCCTGTAATGATATTTGACTATTTAATAATAATAATAAATGGCTTTACTGAACCAAATACACTAGTATAGCAATAAAATAAAGTTATGGTAAGCAATTACAAAAAGCAAGTAAAATTGGAAGTCAATTGCGTGGCGAGGTCCAGTCGGAACAAAATTTGTTACTACTATTTAACCTTAGTAGGTGTAGGTAACACCTACTAACTTAATCTAATACCGACAGCCTACTTGAAAGCAGTTTTACTCGAAGAAATTAAACGTCAAGAATTAGTTTAAATACTCGTACACATGCATGATCATTGTCGGAAAAGAAAGCTGCTCGCTCGGTTTATTTTTCAAATTAAAAGTATTAATTTTCCTTAATTCATCCAGAATATCATTATACATTTTATATGTTGAAAAAGCGCAGCTTCTTTTACAAAGTGCGGTGTTGTGGAGGGAAATCAATCCTCGGAAACAAGTGGTTAGGTTATGAACGTCAGTTCAAAATGTTATTTTATATTATATAAATAAGCTGGGGATTTGAATTGCAAAATTTTGTAGCGAAAATAGCGGCAACCAGTAGCTCTATTAAGAGCGAGATGGTACAGCGGCGTGCAAAAGGAAATTTGAGAAAAGACAAACGACTCATATGATTCTTTTAAATATTTTTGTTTAGAAAAGATCTATAGGGATAAAGTATTTTATATGAAAGTATAATTAGAAGATTGATAACGGTAACGAAATATGTTCACTACTGGGAGCTTTACATTATCTATTTTACTCAAGTGTTTCATGTACGTCATACAGGTAGATACAAACTAGCTTTAAAGGAAGCTCATATATAGTTTCCATCTGAATATTACAGTTTTAAAAGAGTAATATGTGAGCATGAAATGCGTATTTGAAGTGAAGCAGATTAATATCCTTCAATTAAGGATGTATTTTTTAATATGTGAAGCTAGTGTTCAATGCTTTACTCGAAACACGAAATTTACCTAATCTGTGGTGATTTATGATTTAAATGGTAAACAACACATAAGTATCGGCACCCTCCGCACCACACAAGTTTAATTTATTATATAGTGATATACTATTTATTATATCATTATATAATAAATTAAACTTGTGTGGTGCGGAGGGTGCGAATACTTATGTGTTGTTTACCACACTATGCCACAGTCCTTGCTATCATTATTTATTTATGATTTAAATGTTCAATTTGTATACTTTTATTTATACATTTTTTACATTTACTAATAATTTATGCTTTAGAAGTCCTCCATTGTTTCTAGAATAGAATCGAGAGTAGAGTCTTCCTTGCAAGGTCAACATTTCAACAATAGCAAACATTAATGTAAAAATTTAGCCATATTGATCTTTTAAATGTAAGTAAAAATAATATATCTATTTGTGTTGTATGGAACTTCAAAATTCGAAACGTAAAAAAGAAATTAATCTCATGTATACGTTTGAAAAATATGTTGATGTACGCCGGATAATATTTCTAAAATAGTCACTACGCATATGTTCTCTATTGGAAAAAGATAAATATAGATGGTCTTATCGGTGTACGAGACGCAAGTTAAATAAAAAAATCCTTCGAGACGTATCCAAGATTGATAACCTCTGTATACCTTTTATTATAAAAAGAATTAATAACATCTTTTTATATCATATATGGTTGTCGTTTGTAATAGATAGTACGGCAGGAGGTGCCTGGACATGTGTTGTCTTATGTTTGTAATGGATTAACATTTTTAGGGTATCGCTCAGACGCATTTATATGCAGATCGCTTTTTTAATTCCGATTTAGAATCAAGTAACTATGGAAAGATTCCATAATATATGGGTTTTCAGAGAATCAAAGTACTAGAAAATTGCCTACTTATGCTTAAATAAAGTCCTTGAAAGGAAAAGGATATACATGAAAAAAAAGTAAATGACTTTATTGTATTAAATGCTGGAGAGGGAGCGATACAGGAATCTAGCAATAATTCTAGGGACAAAATTACCACAAAAATAAAATCATTTTTCTGTTGAGCAAGCTTAAAGGTAATATAAACCCACGACAGATCAACCAGATCCCTGGCCTGAAAACAGAATCGCTCGTAACCTAGATGGGAATTGACCGATCGAGCATTGTTTTAAGTGCGATGGTAGATTATTATACACTTTGTAGATGCTGTAGAAAAATGATATTTCAAAAAGAAGAAGCCTATGGAATATGAAATATATATTGATATATCCTCTTCCTCCAGTGCTCGAAAAAAATCAAACTTGTAGCAAATTCATTATACATATAGAATGTGGTCAAATGATATTCTTACACTGATAGAAACAATTATTTACACCAAGAATGTTTGTTTGAAATTAAGACTATTACTGTTTAAACTATCCACAAAACTGTCGCTTGTTTTTTCAGGAAAAACATTTTCTCCGCGTTTTTTTTCTTCATTGAAGAATTTAAAGCGACATAATAGCAAGTCTTTACTCTAGTCAGTTATCTACATGAATCAAGATAACCGTGCTGCTGGACCAAAATAAGGAACATAGGAAATATTTTTCTAAAAAGAATTACTAAACTCAACCGGAGCGAGTCGATCAATTTTCACATTTTTTAATGCATATGGCAACAACGCATAAACAATTAGCTGTGCTTAGTTGTGATTCCGGAAGTGCTAGTTGTAAGTTCTCCATAAATTATTGGAAATTAAAAAGCAAAATTCTATCGTTTGTATAATATGTGAAGCTAAAAATTGTACAGCTAAATCAGTGGAAACTAAGCCGGCTCTAACCACTTTACGTGAGTAACAAGGAACATTTTCAATACAGCCTGTCTACAATGAACGAAAGTAACAATAACGGTAATACTAATAGGAGCTAGAGCAATACACGAACAATTACAGTAAATGGTCAAATAACTGACTATTTTCCCCTTTGTATGGTTCTTTTAGGAATTACATCGGCATTCTGGAGTCTGCCTCGAGCTTCTTCGATGTTTTGTGGGACATGAACTTTATAAATCTTATTTTTAACAATTTCCCATAAAAAATCCGGTGAAGTTAAGTCAGGAGATCTTGCTGGCTATACAACTCCACTATTTCCTATCCAATCTAATGTTTCTTCAAACATAACTGCTCCTATGAGACGATAGCCCAAAGTGTCCATGCAAATGTTTAAATTAAAACGATGTTGTGGTCTCCTTGCCCTATTTTGTTTGTACTGTCCAATAATGTTCCGCCTTTCTGTTAAAGATTCCTGGATTTTTTTGTTTTAGTATTCGTCGTCTTCCAATCTTCCCACTAACTAGTTACAATATTCCAGTCATCTTAAATTATCGCCAAGCTATGCCTAATTTGTACGGTTGTCGGGTTTAAACATATTTCGATGTAAATTTTGGGGCAAACTTTAATTAAAATTAGAAAAAAAAAACTCTTTCTGATGATAATATGGTGCTGATAAGAAATCTCAGATATCATTTGTTACAGGTCCATTTTCGTTTTTGGTTTATAACAGGAACAAAATTTAGCGCCTTTACCAATTTAAATCTGACTTCTAGCCCCAATAATAATCGAGATCCCCATGGTGAGGTTCGTAAATGAATCAACCTGTGTAGAGTTCAATCACATCTTAAACTAATTTCACAGTTGCAAATCCTACTATCTTAGCAGCAGATGTTTAGCAATATAATGCACGACTTATTCATAAGATCCAATTATATAATAATTTATGTGTACGAGATAATTACTACAATAGCTATCGCATTACACAACGCATACTTCTTGTTTTTTGGTTGTTCATTAGCCAGAAAGTATGTCAGTTGCCAGACCATAGTTCTTGTATCGAATTTTACAATTCTTCAGATAGACATTCCTAGGCATTCAACACATTAATCATTTGGGTACACTTGACTAATCTTTAATGTATAATACATTCACTTGTTCTAAAAGATTACAATTATTGCTACGTTATCGTTCAGTTTCTCCTACATGAATACATTATTTATTCCTCGTTTTTTTTTTCTCAAGCAGACAAAGACTATAGCATTGACATTTACTTCTCGTAGTAGTGTAAGTATCCGTTATACGTTATTAATTTGCACTTCGCAGCGTAAAGTAGGTTTGCGTAAGTCCGTTCGATTCATTAATAACAATGATCAAGATAGTTCTCATCACTTTTGCGAAGTACAGGAATTAGAAGTGCTTGGATGTGAAAGTAGAAAAAGTTGAATTGCCTAAGTCCGCAGGGTAAATTCTCATAAATGTTTTGAAACCGAGTAGGTTCATCAGCTCTTTCTGATTCTGCAATATTGCTACGCAGTTCCTGGCATAGAATGTCCATGCTACATAAGTTTTCAAGATGTTTAATTAATGAAAGGGATGTTTCAAAACATTATATCTGTATTAAATCACACATGTGAAGAAATATTACATGCTTGTTCCTAACTATAATAAGTCACGGATTTAAATGATTAAAATCATTTTCTCTTACGCACAAATACGTACCTACATGGTTATCTTATACAAGTGCGATGCACTCTGATAATTCAGTAGTCACTACACAATGTAGATGACATTTTCTAATTGGAAACTTCCTTACATGTCTGTACTTTATTTCAAATGCAGAGTCTATGCTTGCTTTCCAAAGAAAAATTGCTTCTAATTTGTACATTTCTTCGATCTTACTGATAAGTGGCATGAACAAACAAACTGACAAAAGGTTTTGGGAATTTCCTTATAATTTGCATTTTTTCGGATGGCGCCTGTATAAACATAAGGAATAGTACGATACGAGAAAGGAAACCTATTATCTAGTTTTCTATCTATGTCATTACAATTTTCTAAGAAAAAGTATGTGGATTTTCAGGATCTGTAGATATGTGGGGAGTAACAGTGGAAATGTACGTTAGCAAAATGCTTTTAAAGAAGTCAAATTAAGCGAACATGTTTGTTATAGGTATATTGAGGAGTATTGACGGAGAACCTGGGTTGAATGCTGAGTTCTAGCAAGTAAAAAATAGTATAGAAGTATTAATATGGATTGGTCGAATAGTTATGTATTTATACCCAAACTAAATATTTGAATAGTGAGTTTCCTGGCGAGGGATGTTTCTCATAATGCTCTTTTCTTGGATCTTGTGTTGGAGGTGGAAGTGTTAAATGCACTTGTCAGATTGAGGTCATCGTCTTCGCGTGGTTGGGATACTGTGATTAGTGCAGTATTGAGAAATATCAAAGAACTGGTGGTAAAAGCTTTCCTGCAAAATTAAGGCTTACCTATTTCAAACCATGATATAAGAAGGGTAATCCTAGTTTACTGCCCAATTATATACCGTTAAGTCTGTTGTCTGTGTTCACGAAAGCCTTTGAATATATGTTCCTAATGATAGATTGATAGGGTTTCTTGTGTCTACAAACGTTCTTCGTGCCTTTCAGCATGGTTAGGGAAGATGGACAGCATTTTCTAATTTCTTCTGTAAAACCTATAATTTTGGATAAATTGCCGTGCTATGGAGTGAGAGGCTTGGCATTGAGGTTATTTGAATCATATTTGACCAATCATTCTTAACAGTATTGGGGATGTTTTCAAAAACCGTGGCTACGTTATCGCCTACTTAGTAGTTTCGTTATTAAATTTTTACTTTTGAAGAGTAATACGCCTTTAAAGTCGAGATGCACGTTGTTTAAGAGGACTCTGTACTATCATTTGTCTTGGACGGCCGAATTTAACCGTGGTTGTATTAGCTTGGTCGACGACGTACGTTTGGGACGACGAACTGCTGCCACTACCGATAACATTGGAAAAGCTCACCAAATGGTGCTAGATGACCGTTGAATTAAAGTTATAGAAATAGCAGAGGCTGTAGGCATCTGAAAACAAACGTGTTTGTCACACAGTGATGTGTATGAAAAGGTTAACCACGCCTTGGACACTCGAATGAACATTTCCAAGGCCCTGTTGACTCAGTTTAAACGAATTAAGTCGAAGCTTTGGTGTCGATTAATAACTGTAACCTGAATATGCTAGTACACTCCTTAAGAGACTACGAAGGGTGATTCCACCCCGAAAAAGGTGAAAACCCTTCCATTTGTCGGGAAAGTGGCGGCAACTTTTCTTTTTGGATATTCATATAGTTTTGTTAATCGGCTATCTCGACAAAATAAAAACAATAACGAGAGTATGTTACGCATAATTACTTGACAAGCTGAAGGCAGAAATTGCGGGAAAACGGCCACATTTGAAGAAAACGAAAGCTTTATTTCATCAAGATAACACACCCTCTCACTCTTCAGTAGCCTCCAAGGCAAAAATCCAGGAATTGGGCTTCGAATTGGCGTACCACCCGATATCTGGCACTCAGTGACTCTTTTCTGTTTTCTAAGCTCAAAGTTTCATAAAATAAAGCTCAATTTTACAAAAAAATACTTGCTGGACCACCCTTGCATACTATCTTATTTTAGGAATCCTCATTATTAAATTCTGAGGCGAAAAGCAATAAGGTTGTTATCCTGAGTTTCAAACTTATTAGTGTTTTTTTGAAAAAATCTGCATTTACAGAAATAGTTATTTCTCCGAAAGTACGCATTAGATAGATATAATTTTGATACCTGGATCAGGTATAAAAGGACCTAAGAGAGACGAGCATTTTTTTGCTCTCCAATTGCTACGAAGATACCCGTAATACTGCGTTGATATCACATTCTCTTCAAAAGCCTTTTTAAGTATAGGACACACTACATATTATTAGACCGCAACAAGTCGATTGCCTAGCAGTCGCGTCACTGCGCTGGGTTAACTGAAATAAACGAAAGAGCCGCATACGTTTCGGTGGGGGAATAGTGTCTGCTACAAGGTGTAAAACATGAAGCCGACATGTTATGTGCAGCAAATTCGGTTGAACGCTCTACATATTATTTTGGTTTTTAATTGTTGGCAAAAAATTATTAATTTGTTAGTAATATAAAATTAACAAAAAGGTACTGAAGAGACAGTGCGTTTTATTGTGTTCGTAAGTATAGCTTTAGCACAATAAAATTGTGCGTTATCAGTTCTCAAAATTATATGTAGGCCTTGCTAAGCCAGCTGAAAATCAAGTCAAAATGTTACTGAGACCCGGTACACTATTGATACTTCTATTGGTAAATTAAATAAATGGTTCCCTTCTAAAATTAGTACATACTGTTACTCTATTTTCAGTGTTGCAAGGTTTAATTGCAGCAAATAGTGTCAACGTTAGATTCTTGTTAGTTTACAATAATATCAAGTGCAACACTATTTTGCTGGTTACAAGAATTTAATACATTATCCATTTACAATAAAAATGCAAGTGTACGGGGCGCCGACTTTTGCATATTTCGCTTTAACAGAATTCTTGTTTAGTAAGCGAAGGTGGTGATTTATACTTCGCAGAAATTCTGCTAGCAGACAGTCTTTATAAAGCGCGGACATTGGCAGTTCCTCATCCAATATTCAGCACATACTGAGAACCACTTGATAATATTTTTCATTTGTATTTTGCGAATATATATATATATTCGCATACCTATGTTAAGTTTTTCATTTCACAATTTAATATAACATCTAATCATTGGTCTTATTCTATGTATTAATTCTAATATTTTTAAGGCGACCTTACACTTCATAAAAGTAGAACAAGTATATGCTAAATACATGCGATGCCGTATCTATGTATAAGGTTAAAAGTCCTTCTTTGATTTAATCTGCAGCATTGACCTCGAGTACGAGGTGTTTAAAAGAAGATAACCATCTTTTCATTAAGGAAGATATTTCTAGTAGTTCTTCTGTGTTAGTAAAAGGTTTTGAATAGGTTGTAAGCATTGTGTGACTTTTTACAGCTTTTTTATAATTTGTATCAAATTTAAAAAATAAATACGTAACACAGCAAGCAAACGAGTTAAAATTCTACAAAATATAGTTTTCTCGAAATGTTTTGCTTACTGAGGTTTTAACTGATCTAGTAGTAGTTAATTGCTTAGTGTAAAAAACATATTATCAAGAGAATATATTTTTTTCGTACACATTATCTCAAACTCGGGCTCTTGTGAGGAACTCGTTTCCTGCAAAAATAAAGTAAAAGTTTTTAGCAACAAAGACGATTTCTATAATTTTCAAAGTTTAATGAGAATGAATATACTGGAAAAAGAAAAATAATTGTTTCTGCCAATATTTTATGTAGAACACAATGAACATGCCAATTTTTCTAGATGTAATGATGTAACACACATTACCCACTAAGAGACATTTAGAAAAAATGTTTTTCTTTATATTTTTAAAATACAATCAAGATGTCGGCACGACGTACTTATGACCTTTTGCTACGATTTTTTCAAGAAAACCCTATTCTCCTATTCTTTTGTGTAATTAAAATAAAAAAATTGTCTACTTGATTGAATTCTTTCAATAAACTTTTCTATGCAGGTACACCTGATATCAATATATCTTGTTGTTTTGATATGAAGTTCACTTTTCAGTTACCTACATGTTTGAGATTAAAAGAATTACAAGCAGTAATAATTCTAATAAAAGTAACTGTTTTTAATAAAATATTTAGTAAGACGAAAAAACTATCACCTTGATATTCCATAGTCTAATGGCTAATCTAAAATAGGTAATGAAATTCTTTTTCCTAGTGTTTATGGTACTTTATATGTGTTACAACAATGTAATCTTGAGAAAATGGAACGATAAAGTAAAGGAAATAAGTACATAATTATTTAGAAAAATAAATTTGATGATTTCCAGAAATGTTAGAATAAGAATGCTGTCACAATATGTGATTTATCTCAGAATTTTTGTAGTAGATTTCAGTTGAAATAGTAATTGAATTGGAATTAATTAATACATCGTTAATATTAGCTTTGCCTTTTTCATCAGATCCAACATCGTTATGACTATAATAGTGTCTAGTTGGTTAGCTGTGAATTTAGGAATCTATCTAATTGTAAATTGCTTGGCCTATTTGCTCTCGGTAGGGTTGCAACATTTGGGGGGCGCGTCAGGATCGTAGTAAGGATGTGTGTATCCAAAAACAGCTAGTAGACTGGGCGAAGCGAATATTAATATCCCATGCCCATGAATATTTCTTTAATCTTTTTAGGCCGACTAGCGTTCCAAGTAGGTTAAATATGTTCTTCTAGAGATATGATGAACAAATGAAACACCCAGGTTCTGTTAAGGTATATTTGACATCAAATTAGACAATGTTCTGGAGGTAAGAATGTCTCCAGACATTCTTCGGGAATCTTCTTGGAGTTTTAGGCCGTGGTCTTAAATTAAGTAAGATAACAAAGAATCTAAAGTAGCAATCTATTTATAATATCCATGTTGCACCCTCTCTGCTGAACTTCCTGGAGATCCTATATTGCTTCTGAAGCTCGTCTTGACAGTTAACCATTAGGAAGGATTGCTCCCATGGATGAAGATTGTATGGACTTTATGGGTCATGAGGTAACGTTCGTACAGTTGCACATACATTTGCACGGTGTCATCCATGTATGAAGAAAATTTGTGAATTTTATTATTCAAGAAATTCATTTTGTTATCGTAACTTCTTTCCGGATACTCCTTCACGACGTCATATAAATATCTTCTTGTTAAGGAGGTGGTTAGAAGCGCCCCAGTATCTGAAATTAAATTAATTTTTGTATGACATATCGTTACATTTAGTGCGGACGTAAATGATCTGATCCTGTTGTGCCTCCAAGAGTTACAACTCTAGTTATCTAAAATACTTTTCCATCGGTATTGAAATTTCTTTTCTTTCCATTGCACCACGTATGTCACATTTGCATGAGCCGTAGGGTTTTTATCAGCATTTGATGAGATGACGAGGCTACTCGGACCAGTGCTACCAAGCTACCAAGCAGTAGGTGGTCATGATCCAGTATCCTCACTTAGGTCACTATAGTTGGTTACCTAGTCTATTTAGTATGTTCATGCAGTCTGAATAGATCACATCAATGATTAGCCTCTTGCTTGTCTGTTTTATCAGTACATCCTAGCACTGCTACTATTTTGACTTCGATCGAATATTGTTGCGTTTTGTGTTAGATCTACACCTATCAAAATATTTCAAAGATGCATTCATTCAGTTGGTGTTCATGAAACTTATACTCTAGTACTTATAATAAGCGAAATATTGTAACTAATTTGGCACTACCAAGATACTTTTTAAGATCAAAAAAATATGATTAGTTTGATCAAAATCGATCGATTGCTGTAATTAGCATTTCTGCTGATTTTTGCTGATTTACATAAAGTTAAGATGTATTGTTGAAATTTCGCTGTACGTAAGGATAGCTAACATTTTTTTCTCACATATACGTTACATATATAAGTATACGTTTTGTTTCTTAATAGGAACGAGGCTGTAAACCAACTATAGAATTAGATGCCTGTGATAAATGCCCACATGCGCTATTACATTGTATAATAATAACAACCTATTAAGAGTCACGACAATATAATTTAAGGCATTAAATTATAATCCTTGACAAGGCCGTTTGGAGGTTTTTCTTTTAGAGAAGAATTCGCAGTTAAAGCCGTAATTATTGATTACGGGAAATTTATTAGTTGTAAAGAAGAATCTCCGTTAAGCAATCCGATAAATAACATACGATTAGCTGTTATTGCTTTGTCTCCATGTTTGCTTCAGCAATCTCGATAAAATGTTCTTATTTACCGTTATGCTTGTTATCAACGTGCCGTGCTGTCTAGTTTACTTAGTAATTTTCTCGTTACGGATATGTTTGTGTAAACTCAAGCATATCTAGTTATAAAGGTACAGGTATGTAGTTCTATCAATCATCTTTTCAACTTTTCTCCTACTAGAAATTGTAATATATACTACAGAGTATAATTCTTGGTTATTCATCCGCAAAATATTTACTCGTACTCTAACAGCAGGTAGTGATTGTACTAATTTGAATTCGACTTCGATTTAAATAGAATATTGGCAATTAATTTATGTTTGAAAATAGCTGTTGGAAGAAATTATTTTTTATATGCTAAATATGTACAAGTGTCCTTAATGATTTAGCCAGTATTCTATATATCATCGCCAATGTAAGTCTTTCAAAATAGTTTTTAGTTAAACGTGCAGATATGGCTGAACGAGGTATATAAACTTTAAAGTTTATAGGAGCTTTTAGTTTGTAAACGGTGTGTTTGTAAACGGTGCATGGCTTATAATAATAATATTAAACCTGCTAAAGAGTAGACTGTTTTTCTTGTATATTTTCTTGTATTGTGTGTAAAACAAACTAATAAAAAGGTAGACAATCAAAACGAATACTTGTATGTAAAAAGTGAAGTTAACAAGTCAATAGATGAAATAGCTTAAGTTCAAAAACATATTGAACTAAAGTAAAAATACACTGCCCATTATAATAAAAACCCTTAAGGTCTTGATGTGAAGACATCTACACTGTGGCAAGCTATTATATGTTATATTGAAATAGTGTAATGGTTAACGCGAGGAATAATGGAGAAAATTTCGAAAATAATGCTATTCGGAAGCTATTTGGATGAAATTGAACATATAAATGCTTCCTTTTAATTGATGTTAGTCACTTCATAATTGCTATGTTTACGTGTTTCTTTTTGCAACTCAGCTACTTCTGGATAATAGCTTCGGTTCATCCTGTGAATTTTAACTTGAATTCTTTAAATCACCACCATTGGACTAGAGATTAACTCAGACATGTTACCTGAATGACAGACAGACTCAAAGTCAAATAGGAACTTGGCGTCATTTCACGTTATTGCTTCATAGCGTTGGCGATTGTTTTATTTCCAAGCCACTTTGGATTATATTTCTATTTAAAAATATATTTTTATTTCTTCGGTGACATTTTATACCACATACAATACTACAACGCCAAACTTTACTGAGAATTTTTACGAAGACCACACGACCGATTATTAATTGATGACATTTCACCTTGATATGACTAAATTTATGCTGAATTTTGTTGTAGAGAGATTTTATGTTAATGTTGACAATTTGAAAAATGGGAAAATAGATGATAAAAGAAGTTAATGTCTGTTTTGCCCACTATCGTCGTTGGCCGGACTTATAATATCCTTCTACCACCCACGCTTCAAGGATAACAGACCAGAAAAAGGGATTTTGTTTTAGAAATCGAGCTTTCTATCGCTAAAGGGACTTCTACTTTCGATAGGTGGTCACTAGACAAGATGTGTGAGCGGCTAGGATGACAGATAACTCCTTGGATGTTAATTGTAACATTACAGTACATAACCAAGATTACTTTATTTATTTATTTATTACTTTTTGCCCATAACAATAGTTTTGGTGGAGTGTTCGTCATGTTTATCTAAAATATACATCTTTTCTTCTATATTCATGTGTCCGTATTATCTTATTCAAAGATGGACAAGTTAGTGTATTACATAATAATAATTACCAATATATACTGGCCGGAATATTATATTTTATAAATATGCGAAACTTTTATTCTTCACTGACATAATTGTATAAAAGAAATCTTCTTATCACCAATTTAGAGTTAGCGGGGTTCGGCTATTGTGGAGCACGTCCGTCAAGTGCTTTGGTGCACTCATGGGCAAGTGAATCACTTGGATGCGTCACGCGAAGAATCAACCTATGTTGATTGAGATAGTGTGCTCGACATTTATAGAAAATTAAAATTATGCAAACCCTAACGTACAGGTTGCTGGGATGGTCCACTGCTGCAGAAAATCATTTAAAAAAATTTAAGGCAATATAGAATGAAATGGTGCACAGAGTTGTAAATGCCCCAAGTGTGTGTGCTAAGATCAGATTTTTCTCGGGGCGCATGGGAAAGAGCGGTATCTAGTAGTAATCTATTAGTACAGATAGCATACCTGACTTTGGTTGCTGATCAGCAAACCGAAAGTCAGGGTGACTTATGTCAGTAATCAACCACAACCTATTCAATATTGGTAAACACAATAATATCGGTTTCTACAATCAAGCGGCAAATACATTAAGAAATGGTAAAATTACATCCCCAACATCAAGTAGCGAATGAATACTGGAGTACTTCTGTCTACTGACTTTGTCCATTCAACGTATCTAAGTTCTTTACATTTCCTTGATCAATTTTGTTTTTAAGCATTTTTCTTACCTCTTTCTTCGGTTTCTTTTTTATTATTCTATTAACCATAATTAAAGACATTTAATACAAGTGTCGCAGTTGTTATCTAACGTGAATCTTCCTTTGGAACCAGGTATGTTTACTATTTAAGCTTTCGACAATGTGAAGATTTTTGCTTCTTCCTTTTTATTCTTTTAGCCGGTTAAACAAATAGTTTTATTTTCTTTTGGATTTCTGATTTATTTTTTTTCTTTATTCTTTCAATAAAATTGCTAGATATTACGTTTCGTCAAATTAAAGGTTTTATTTAAAAAACAAAGAAAAAAAAAAATAAACCGGAAATTCCAAAGAAAGTAAAACTAAATTAAATTTCACGTTTCAGTAACGAAGAAATAAAATACGTAAAAATAATGTGGATATGAAGGAATGTCTTCAAAGAATTAATTGCAAAAGGAACGCTATTATATTTTCAAAAAGTCACCGTTTTTAAACATATAATTTTAGTTCCAGAGGTTCTGTTAGAATTTTGGAAATTTTTACTAAGCAAGTGAAACCTCTATTATAATTTGAGTTGACGGGCCTGAGGTGTCTGTTATTTGCAATCCAAAAGTTTTCAAATTTTGAATGGATGATTTGAAAATATAACTACATATTTTTACAATTAGCTGCATGTTTGCTACTTAAATTTTCTACACACAAGTAATGTAATAAATCTCATTGTAATTGATGCTGAATTTACTGTACACAGACGTGCTTATTTGTTTAGATATGGTGTGGCTTTTACGTATAATTTCTTATTATTATAAAAATTATACAGTTACCTTAATAAAGTTTCAACCTAGATGCCTTTTTCAATTGATTGAGATTTGTTAGCGTTTATTATAACTTCAATAACATGTTTCACAAATACAATCACCTGCAGTAGATCTTAATTTAGTTGGGCGTCTCAATTCAAGCTGGGTCTTTACAGATCTAGAGATTGTTCGGGCAGTTGTGGACTAAAATGTAATAAGTGTGTTCAAACCCAACTGCTTACTTTGTAATAATTTCAAGAGCGATTTCATATAGGCTATTGGAAGTATTGCATTTGCACGTATCGGTAAGTAATTGTGTAGTATTAATGGTGCAAGATGCCTTATATAATGTATTGAAGTGTGGTTTAAATTTAACTTGTTATTACTTATAATTGTATGTTGCGGTAACGTGGAGCTTTTTTTATTGTACCTTAAGTAGAATACTGCACAAATTGGAACAGAGGCGATTTTCAGTTATTAAACTTCGATAGATAATTTTAGAAAGAAACTGCGTTACGCTGTTTTCACTACAAAAAATGATTATGTAATCAATTTTTTTTTACACGTTGCCTTTATTTTACAAGATATTGCGAATTTTCAAATGTTCTCGCAACTTATTCTATACGCATTGTAATAATTTGCAAGCTCTACTGTACATTTTTACATGCACTTTGTAGTTATTTGTAAACGCTGTTGTAAATGGCTATATAGATATTGTAATAATTTGGAAATAGTCGTGAGTATTGTAAGGTAGCTTTGGTAATTTCACGACATATGTATGTGCAAATTAAAAATTACATAATTACATTTTTTTTTGTAAAGTTATTGCATTAAGGATATAAAAACATCTAAATAAAATTAATTTCAAGTTAGAGCAGGTATTTACTGTTTAACTTAAGGGCTAAGGGACGTTTTGGAGAAACTTCTCACCTTTTCCAAATTTAGTTTTTTTATATTTTATTTCACTTTATTTTATTTTATTTATATTAGGGAACCATATAAACAACCTTGTCCTACTACCTACGTAATTATTAGATACGTTTTTGTTTTATAAAACGATGAATACTACCACAGTGATATTTAAAATGCCAATAAGATTATGATGAATTGAGGATTGGGACATAGCAACAATTAAAATACCTAAATTTTGTATCGAATGTAGTTTTATAAAATTTAAATATTGTAATTGTTATTATACCCAATTGCTTAACTTTTCGAGTATTGTCGCTAATGCCTTTTACTTTTGTTTGTATTTTTATGTCCTCAACAGTTATCGTCTTATTAGACGAATCAAAATTTACCAATTGTGGAATCTTTAACAAAAAATTGAGCATTTTCGGATAGTACAGAATACCAGACAAAATAGGCCGAGAAGACCACAACAACGTTTTGGACAGGCTTTCTGGGATACCGCCTTATAGGAGCAGTTACGTATGAAACATTGGTTTGGAAATAATGGAGTTGTATGGCCGTAGAAATTTCCTGACTCAAACCCATTGGATTATTTGTATGAGGAATTGCTATATAATGAATAATATTTATAAAGTTGATGTCCCATAAAACTTCGAAGAACTTCAAGGCATTTCTTCCAGAATGCCGATGTAATTCCTAGAAGAACCATACAAAGGGCAACTTAAAATACCAGAAAGTGCATTCATGAAAATAACCAGTTATTTGAACATTTACTGTAATAGTTGGTGTTTTGGTTTGGTCCCTATCATTGTTATTGTTATTGTTACTTTTATTCATTGTAGACAGACATTATTGAATATATTCCTTGTCAATCACCTAAAGTTGTGACAGCCGGCCCGGTTTCCACAGATTTAGCTGTGCAAATTTTTAATTTCACTTACTGTATAAATTACCAAATTTTACATTTTAATTTGTAATAATTTATGAAAAACTTACTCTTCACATCATTTAACTCGCGCCTCTGGGATGACGACTGTTCGTTAGTCGGCTACACTGTTGAAGATTGTTTCTGCGTTGTTGTCATATGCATCGAAAAATGCGAAAAACTCGGTTTGATTGACTTCCCTCCGGATGAAGGTACTTTGCTTAAAGGGAATGAAATACTTTATTTAATAATAAATGATGAATAGTATATTGTTCAAAGAGAAAGAGCTTTACTAGTTTCTTTTGGAAAAATATTTCCTGTGTTCCTTATTTTGATCCAGTAGCAAGTTTTTCTTGAAGAAGACAATGCCGAGAAAACGTTTTTCTTGAAGAAAAGCGACTGTTTTGCAGATAGTTTAAATAGCAATAGTCTTGATTTTGAACAAACGTTCTTGGTGTATGTAATTTTTTTCGCTCAGTGCAACAATCTTATTTGGCCATATTCTGTGTAATGAATCTGCTACAGCTTTGAATCTTTTCGAGCAATTAAGGAAGATTTTTGTGTCCTTGTATCCTTTTCCTTTTCAACACAATAGCTCAACTTTATTGTGTAAGTGTAGTGGTATCCCACTACCTTGGTTCTCCGAAAGCTCTATATATTAGAGAATTTTAATTACGTATCAATAAATACGCCTAATGGCCGAAAGTCTTTAATCTGTTACATATTTGTACATAACTTCCACTCGACTATTAGCACAAATCATGTTGTCGGATGTAATAATATTTGGAACATATATTAGAAAATTAATAAACGTGATGAAGATTGTGTATTACTGAGAACCCTATATCATGTTATTTGTTTACTGTGAAGTTACTTAAAATTGTGGAACATTTTCTCAGAAAATTCATGTAAACTCATATGTACAGTTATATCACATTAAGTTTTACGTATAGTTTACAGTGCTAGTCGATGTGATTATTTTGGAAGTATACGTACGTTTCTACCATGTAGTTCTCTAGTTAGTACAAAAGTGTTTGCTTTATATTCGTTTAAATGTGTCGCATATAAACAAATGCAACAAATATGCTTAGCACTTAAATAGTAAGAACCCATTTAAACGAAGACAGGAAATATAATTAGGAACAGAAGTATAAATACAACGATTTCTAGTTCTTTTTTCTTCATTTTCTTATATCATGTAATGTGTTGACAGTGGTCTAATTTTCTGAGTACAAACAATTTTAATTAAAGCACATTGTCTAATTACGATTTTAGTGAAATTAAAAGTGTATATACTCTCTTGGATGCTTATTCTAGTTTGTGAAAATTGTGAAAATGCCTCGTTACTCGTTGCGGTTCACTTGTTTACTTTGATTACATTGTTTGTGACTACTGTTAATACTAATTGTAAGTGAAAAACAGAAGCCTTTTCACATTAATTCTCAGCATATCTTTCTTCTTGGTTCCGTAGTTTAAAGGAAGCGTTTCTAATAAAGATTTACGTCAGCGTAAGGTATTCTAATACCTGTTAATTAATTGAAACGAGGCAATTAGAATGTAGAATACTTTATGCGCATAATGTGAAATAATGATGACTCCGGCGAATCTTTTACTACACTATTATGGTACATTCAGTTTCACTTTTAATATAATTTGGACTTAGTAATGTCCTGAAATTGAGTCTGCTCTTTGGTTAAATATATTCATTATCATTAGTTGAGATATTCTCCGTTATCTCTAATTCAGATTGTATCAAATGCATATTTTTGCTATTCATTCTAGATGTATCTGTGAAAGTACATATATTTAAATATTTTTTTTTTAAATTTGGCGGACGATATTATGGATAAGGGCCTATTAAAAAAAAGAAAGTTTTATGGCACTTTTCATTAGATCGGGCCGAAGTTCCGGAACAGTATTTTTTATATTTATTTATAACTATAAGTGGGTATTTATGGAGTTCATAATCTCAAAACTGACGTATGTTGCTAATGCCGAAGAAGGGGCATTGATGCTTAAGTTGAAACAACTTGAATCTGCCCAAATTTCCAGAAAAAACAATTGTTCAAAATAATAGGTAAAATCTCGCTTAAACAATGTTGTAAACCGTTATTAAGAGCACTGACTGTATCACTTTTATGTATGATGAGTCATACGGGTGCAACATATTGACTGTGATAAACAAATGTTTTATTAGCTTTTCTCCTACAGCTGTCAGGAAAAGCTTCACTTGTGTTCTCCGTTGGTTCAATAAATAGTGTAGCGTAAATTAAAGGTTCTCCGAAGAGAAACACGAATCCATCAAAGGAAAAAAGAAATGCAGGAAAAAGGTGTCAGGAGGTTTTTGTGGAAAAGTTGACACTTGATGTACCTTTCTAATTCGTGGAAATATACAGGGCGCGTAAAAGTAATTTTTAAAAGACTTGAGGAATGCGGAAGAACCAAGAGAGACATTTTTAGCTTAGAAACGATAGGTTAAACTTGACTATTTCTCAGCTAGAAATAAACGTTGTTTTAAAGTTAAACTCCTTAGAGATAGATAATTTATTCATTTGTTCACTATTTATGGTTTATACTACTATAAACAAATGACATATGTTAAATCTAAACGTGTTCTGCGTTTGGACCGTGTTATGGTTAATCGGAAACTCGACGTTTCGCCCTCAATCGTATGGAGTTTCTTCAAGAGAGGGAAGGTGTTAGGCAACAGTTAGAGGCGTGTCAGAGGCGAATATTACCGTGCCGTGCCGTGTTACGTACCACCTTCCCCCTCGTCGAGTTTTCGATTAACTATGTCACGCTCCAAACTCGGAACACGTTTAGTTTTAACTGACGCTGGTCGTGGAAGCCTACGTTATTATTTCAGACATGAATTTTATATGTAATGAATAATAAAAGGATGCTTTGTCTTATTTAGTATTGCGGATAATTTTCAATATCCAGCGCTTTACTTAAAATGAAATGGCGGACATGCATTTGGCTTATGGAACTGCAAGAGGCACACTATGAGTTCGAAGAATTTATGCCGAGACTCATTCATGAAAAGTTGTTCCTAGTTATCAGTTACCAGTTTGTTTTCATCAACCGACTACTGTGAGAAGAAACTACGTAAACATGACAAAGGTTAAAGATGGACAGTGCGTACGTTTGACTTTGACGAAGAGGTTCTTCGACAGTCTGAGCTCACGTGCTACTGCAAGTTTTGTGGGTGCTGATCGCAAAATTATTTGGAATGTAGTAACAATTACACCCTTTTTACCCGCAGCAAATTCATGCGCTACTTCCAGGTGATCTTCTTGTTAGGGACCAATTTGCTTGTTGGTTCCTAGAACGAATAACGGAAAGAGATGAGTTTTCAGCTACTGTACCCTTCACAGATGAGGCTTTATTTTTAGGAAAACGTAGTTCTTATTTAATCATACTATTACTAGTACTGCTGTAGTAATTAAAATCCCAAGATGATCACAGATTATTACTTGCACATGGCACAAGCAGAGAAATCTTACCTACCATTCCTCTTTATCATTTCTCAAGTTTTTTAAAAGTTCTTTCTGCACTATGTCACGTATGTAATCTTAACAATAACTTTTTTGAAAAAAAATTAAATGTTTAACAAGAATATAAAAACGATATGCATTAAGTTGAATAATCAAGTAAAGTAAACACAGATATATACAAAACTGCATGAAATTATAATTATGAGCCTTGCCCCTTCCAATGTATACTAACACCTGTCCTTCTTGCGTCACGGGTGAAATTGTGTTGCTGCCGAGGACAGGGATGGCAACACCCGACATTGGTGGGTTATGCTCTCCTTCGTCTCGGATAACTCTCCACATCCGTTCTGTGACGACAGAAAAGCAACGAGAGAAACAAAAAAGTTAAACCATAAGAGCGTTGAAATTGAGAGAAGAAAGATTCAGAGAGAACAAAATAAACTAACAATTAAAACAAGGATTTTAGAAATGTAGAAAATTTTTGAAAGAAAAATGTAAAAGTTAATGAAACAATTAATTTGGACGAACAATAAATTGGGAACTAGTAGGAAATTGGTGCAAAAATTGTTCAAGATCATAGTCCTAGGGCTTCATATGTTTGAAAATAATAAAAGGCATCACATTTTAATTAGAATTCTTAGACATCGTTATTCGTCTTATTCGATAATTTAAATTAGAGAGTGGGAATAATTTTATTGAAACTTTTGCGTTGCAAAATTAAAGAAGATAAATTATGATAAATGTATAAAGAATGAAACGTAAGTACTTAAATTAAGGTGGTTCGTTTAACTATTGCATCGTATTGTAAAGAAGTTGAGATTGTTACTCATTGTATAAGGTTATAAATTCTCCCCTGGAAGTGTAATAATTATTTAATAAAATTGAATTCTAAATACGTGACAATTTTGGAAGTGGTAGGTAATTTTCGCATTATGCTTTAAAATTTTTCATTTATGCAAATTTACAAAAAAAATATTCTTCTGTAGTGCATACCGACTTAGTTTCACGTGTTGTATAAGCTATAAGTATCTAGTTCATGTTAGAGAGAATGAAAGCGTTTATTCCAAAGATTTTCGATATAAATTTCAATTGTATTTTTTCTTTTGTGTTTTCCAATAGGTACTTCATTTCATATGAAGTAGAAATAAAGCTCATTATTACTCATTAGTCTTTAATATTAAAACACTAAATGAATATGAGAGTAATGCGAAAGAATCTTTATGTATTTTTTGTAAATTTTGAAATTATAATTAATTCTCTTACGGTAATGCCCATGTTTGTACTACATTCAAATCTTTCCTCTTCTATACAGTGAGATTGAAACCGTAACAGAAATAATAGATATCGGATATGACATTTACGTCCTTTTCAATGAATGTAACAGTTCACCGAACAAATACTGATAATGTCTCAATTGCAGGTTTAGAATCCTCTCGATTTTTAAACTAGCACTAAATACGGTGCATCCAATTGAATGCTACATATTAGGTACTTGTACCATGAAATTATATTTAAGAAAAGTATTTCCCTGCGTTGTCAGGAAACAATGGTAGTATAAAAATCGACATCTCATACTATATCTGATAAACACGGGTTTGAATTAAATTTTATGAAATATTGATATCATAATGCCAGGTTAATTACGTAAAAGGAACTGGGGTTGAAAGTTGAAATGTTCTGTCTGTACCAGGAATAAATATTATCGCATATGTTTAACGAAATTTGTAAATTTTTCTAGCATATTGTATTTTATTTTTTATTTAGCAAATTTTACCTTCTTCAAAATTAATAATTCGACAAGTAATCTACCTAGTGCTACTGAGATATGTCTTACAATTGGGATAGATTAATGCGACAATTTTTATCTGCTTTATAAGAATGGCTTTTAGCTGTTAAGCCTGAGGATGTGCTGTGCATAACTTGAAACCGGTAATTGTACAAAGTGATCAAGGATGTAGACTCGTAGACAGTTATTTTAACTGGAACATCTTGTTTGTCATCTATCTTATTATTATTATTACCAATTAAAAGATATATATTCATTTCCTATATGCAATACGTTTCCGAAGCTTTAGATGGACAAAGACAGGTACATTGATTTTCACAAAGCCTTCGACCAAATAAATTATCGTCTTCTTTTAATTAAACTAATGCAAATGGTGTTTTCACGGACTGTATGCAACCTTCTTAAATCTTATGTTACGGACAGTCAGTAATCATAGCCCAGCGCCAAATCCCGAGGCCGGTTGATGAACGTCGGGAAATATGGTGTTAGGGAGGATCTGCCATCCCGAGGTCGTTCGGCGCGCCCAAGTCCTTCTTGAACGGGGTCACTTACTCGTAGAGAGTGCCAGGCCCGTCGATCGCTGGGATCAGAGTCGGGTTGCTTAAGAGTGTAATCCTAAGTGAGTGGTAAATTCGATCTAAGGCCAAATATGACCACGAAACCGATAATGAACAAGTATCATGAGAGAAAGTTCAAAAGAACCTTGAAAAGAGAGTTCAAGAGTACGTGAAACCGTCCAGGAGTAAACGTGAGAAAGCCGAAAGATCGAACGGGGAAATTCAATGCGGCCTGGATAACCACGGCGAGTCGACAACGTGCCACCGTTAGCGTTCGCCGACAGCTCTGTGTCTATTCCGCCCGCCGGCACCCGTTGAGTGCCAGTCTAAGGCGTGCTGTCTAGTCCGTTCAAGTATTTGCTCGTTCGAAACCGTAAACGCCCGACCGGCAACCTACCGACAGTACGATCATGACGAGGGGCTACGTCCGGCGAATCTCAAGTACGGATTTATTGCCGTCTGTTGGCGATTGCGTTCTCGAACAGACCCCTATTACACACCGGTCGACGCGGTTACTTTCAGGATCCGTCTTGGAACGCGGACCAAGAAGTTTCCTGTATTCCTGACCCTTATAAACGACATCATCGACTCTTTACACTGCTTACATCTTTTATTGGCTTACGATCTAAAGAATAAACAGTAAAAACTGTTCTTCACTTCAAAACGTTCTCGATTGAATATTAATAAGTGTAAAATTACAACATATAAAAAAAAACTGAAATCATTGCACTTTAACTATGTTTTGGAAGGAGAGGCGCTTGTAAGCTGGCGACTTGGGAGTTGCTTTCATACATGAACTTATCTCCAACCAACGATAATCTCTAAGAAAGGAGAACATGATCCGTCCCCGTAGTTCTTTGGGTCATTTATATTCAAAATTAAAGTAACTTGACACAATAAACGGAGAGAATAATTCTATTTAGTCTTAATAATTTTCCAAGTTAAATACGTCAATTTGATGAATCGTCAGGTTCGCTAGGAAGTGTGTACATTTCAAGGTTGTGGATACGTAGCGATGATATTTCGCATCTACACTAGACGGCAAACCCCAGAGTAACATTAGAGTCTGAAAAGACATCTGTAATTTAAAATCAGTTACATTGATTAATTTTGTTTTAAGAATAGTAAATACTATGAACTCGTCGTTTCGTAAGAGTTCGGGTTAAAATAATTTATCATCTGGGTAATTTCAAAGAACACCCCCAACAACATTCTTTTTATCGAAGAGACCTCTTTTAGCCTGAAGAATCATTTCAATAAAATGGTATAAATCGTGATTGGGTAAACCGTTCCGTTGCTGTTGCAAAGTGTTCTACAGATGTTGGGTTGACATAAGACATATTTCCTGCACTGTCCCATAGAATTCGTCTGACCAAACCTCGATAGAATTGTTGTCCAGCGATTGTGGTAGCTCTGTTGTAATTTTCCCAAAACATTCTTTTTGTGCACTTTTCTTGTAATTTCATCAATTCCTTCCAAATCTTCTATACCTTCATAACAGAAGCTTCCCCAAATAGCTACAGAACTTTTTTTTTGTTTTATGGTAGGTACTACGAGATAACATCTTCTTCGATCTTCTGTTATCCAGATAATTGGAACTGTAATTCGTCGGTTCAAAGCACCTTTTTCCGTTCTAATTTTTTGTTACCGTACAGTATAGCCGGCGTTCCTATAGCAACTATGAAGACCGGCAGCTCTCAATTGGCACTTTACTGTACTCATTCAAATCTGTTGTTTGCCATCACGGTTCATTTCTGCCTTGATTTGAGATACTATTAGCCTTCAGTTTCGTTTACTTAACAACTTAGTGCGCTCATCAGCATCATCTGGATGTTACTTAGTATGCATCTGGGCTCAAGCGGCCTTGTGAACTACATCCGTTTCTTTGCGTCGTCTTTACACCTATAGTTGCTCTCTTGACCCTTGTCTTTTTAAGCAATTTGGGCTATAGAACAGCTCCAATGAACTTATAACAGCCCATTTTACTTGGATTGCTGGTTTTCTCGGAAACATTTGGAAGCCTAGCAAGTACCAGATATAGGATTTAAAAGGAAATTGTGTACATAATACACACCCGCTACAGATATGAACATATCTAAGCTAAAAGCGTTTATGAATTTTCTTCAGCTTATAACACTTAAATACTTCCCATAATTAAAGGTAACACAGAGATTAACGGTATTTTCACCAATTGCCATAAAGAAAGACTAGTATACGTAACACTGTATAGACGAGCATTGGAAAAACTACAGTGCATAGTACTGCGCGATAGAGGACCATAAAATAATCAAAAAAGGTCTCCGTAACCCAATGTCCAATGTCCGTAACCCATTTGTCTTCAAAATACAAAAAAAGCGCTACTTGGTCGGCATGAGCTTTAATAATAAAAGCATAGGACAATAAAGAAAAACAACGATTACATTTAAAAAATAAGTCGCTTCGCTCTAAAGAAGGTGTCAATTTCTTGATCTTGTTCTTGGATACATTTTTCCAGTTTTTTTGTTAATAATTGACGGCATCTTTGATGTATGCCAGGATTACTACCGAATCTACTAGCAGACTCGATTCTGTTCTATAATTATTCGTCATTATTTAATTCCAAAGCATATACTTCATTTTTCATAAACCTCAAAAATCGAGGGGGTGAAGATCGGAACTGTGAGCTTGGCATGGTGTAGGTCTCCCACGATCAATCCACCTATTTCCAAATCGTCTTTGCAAAAATTTTCAATAAATAATCCTCCTCTAATAGGTAGTGACACAAAAGTATCGCTACACTCCGCACCACACAAGTTTAATTGATTAATCCCGGATAGCTGTTTCGAGTATCCCTCGATCCTCATTTTCAATCGAAGACCGAATTCATTATTCCGCTATTAACCTTTACTTTTTTGAAACAGCCATCTTTTCCTAAACGTCTATGCACATCAATAAATGTTCTAAGGTTTTAATGGATATCTCTCTAGATGGATACGTTGAGCTTCTGAAAAATTTAATCGAGCTTCGCCGCTACGCATAATCATGTCCCTGTATTCTTCAAAAGTGTAGAGAACCATTACTAAAAACAATTTTAATAAAGAATCAAATAAACCAACACAACAAACTTGAATAAATTGTTACAATATTAATTTGGCACGTGTTATAATTTCATAGCCATCTACAGGTAAGCGTTTTCAACGCGTTAAAAATATGATAATGTTCTAATAATACTCGAAATTAAAATACATTTTCGTTTAATTATATCTTCACAATCGGCAGAAATCTTTAAAAAAAATTAAATTTTCCAAAAATCTTTTAAGATCCTGGATCTTGAAGAGAAAAGGCTTATTTTTTTTGGTTCTCTATCGATGTCACCTGGGGTATTTTATGAATTTTAATGAATGTCCTAATCAATGATATTCCTGAAACAAAAAAATAGAAAAATCCAATCACTACCGAAATTCCAACCGTAGCGTTAAAATATGGATTCATGAATGAATTATATCAGTTAATTACACATTATAGCTATAATTCTTACTGCAGCTTCTACTTATTTAAATTGGTTCTTCCTTGACCCATGCAACACGCTTTTTGTATTAATTGACGTACGCTCAGAAATATACCAAGCAGTTATTACAATTTGCATATTGCATTTCCTTTTTGCTATATCAGAAATAGGATGGACTTATCATCGTACAGCAATTAACGCCAGTATCATTGATTTATGATGGAAGTAATCGTTTTGATAACCATTCAAAGGCACAATGAACCCTATCAATACGGTACGAATACAAGCGTACGCATAATCTACAGGAAAAAGTGACTCGTGAATACAAAAGAACCGTGCGAGGATGTTGATGTTTCTTTTTATTTATTCCACTGAATACATTTCTTTATACAAAACAATAAGAAAAAACACCTGAAAATAACAACGGTCGTGGGATTGTAGGGCTCTTCACCTGTGACTCACGTGCTCCTCTATTCGGAACGGTTGCTTTGTTTAAAAACATGTATTCATTTGCATCGTCCAAGAGTGAATCGGAACCAACAAACCATATCGTTTACGAGAACAGTAATGTGAAGTCATATTATCGCTTTGTTAGCTCCTATATTTGCTGGTTACACTTGAACTTGGTCGGTTGCATCATTAGATTTAATCGTAATCGTTTGTAATAGAAATATATTTGCACTATATATGCTTATACGTGTTACTTGTGCTTCTTCTAATTGAGTGGTCTCTATAGTTATTATTTCAAATGTTGTTATTAAACAAAGATAATGTTAATTATTTACATTTACATTATCTGCAATAATTAAGCAAATGCAGGTGAAATTTTAACGAAAATATGTGTATTAGGGAAATGTTCTTTTGGAATTGCTTGATGCCATGTATTTTCCTTGGATTGTGACTATAGTGGGCAAATTCGGGCGCGCACCATCGGCGTAGCTAACGAATGGACTCTTGTATGCGAAGGGAGTCAGTATGCAGATATATATTATCGCGAACGGTGCGTGCCGTTCCGGTGCTAGATACAAAAAAGCTTTGAAGATGGTTTTTGTAGATTATGAACCGACCTCGACAAATTATCTCTGTTACTGAATGAAGACGGGAAGTTGGCATCTCTAGTCATAGGTATAAAAAATGAAATCGAGAGTGTATGTAATTCGAAGATTAAAAAAAAATTTACCGTCTTAAGCGTCTTCTGCGACTTGCAAAACTGAAGAAGCGAGATTAAATATTTTTAACATAAGGTGCGTTTTCAAAGTTATTTCTGCAAAACGCGTACGCCGTGAGGAAAATATGTTCTTGTATAAAGAAAACGATCGCTTTACATCTAGTGATGTTATATTTGTATAATTAAAAAATTTTTTGAAACAACATCGCATCTGTAGACGAACCTTCACAAATTTGTCAAAGTGCGGCAAAATCTGAATTTTTGCCTAAAACATTTTCAAACTTAATTAGAACACACTCATTTTTTGTGTCTTCTACCGAACAAAGCTGTGCGTGTACATCTTTCACAATTTGCAGTGATTCCTCTAACGACAGTGAAGAATTTTGTAATGTTTCTATTGCTTGCACTACTCCGATGTAATTGCTGCACATTCTTTCGTATTGAATAATGGAACTACCTTCTTTATACTTTCAAAATATTTATGATGGTAAATTGCCGCTTGTAACCATGTTCCCCAACGTGTAAACGATCGGTTGGGGATTTCAGAAACACTTTTGTACTCGCAATTAGTGCATCCACCTGTTGATAACATCTATGAATTGTCTCTGCCATAAGATGTAGAGCATGAATTTTTCATGTAGTATGTAAAAAGTTACCACACTGTTCCTTAAGAGACCGGCCTACAGAAAACATGGTTGCGGTACCGTCTGTCATAAACATTAAGACTTGATCTCTGGATATTTCAAATTTTTCCAATGTGCTTAACACTACTTTTGAAATTACTTGGGCAGTACATTCTTCTATTCGCCTAGAAGTTAATAAAATTGAAGATGACGATTGATACAGTTCCATTTTGCGCACCATAACATTCAGTAGAGATCTTTTTTGTAATCAGTTTCATCCACATACAAGCACACTTTTTTATTTTTCAGTAAATAATTTCGTAACGTGGTCCTGCTCGGTAATGTAATATTGGCGTATTTGTTCCAAAATGAAGTAAATGGATCATTGTTTAACAAAGTAAACGCCAAATTACACTGAATCCTCATTGTACATAAATTAAATAAGAATTGTTCGTATTTTTCAGCGATACCGGTTTTGATATTATTATTGTTTGCACTTTACACGTGCCGTTAACAATGTGTTTGTGACCAACACGTTAGATGTATATCGCACACTAAACATTTAATTTTTACACCGTCCTAAGTCAAATCCGGATAATCCTTAGTGAACCTATTCACCGTCTTTACTGATAGCTGTTTTCTTAATCTACGTACCTTCGACATTATTAAAAACAGAACACAGAGTACCTCGCTGCTACTATTATGTGCGCTCCAGGCAGCAGCGAACTAGATACTGACTAGTGTTTCGCATGCGAGAGTCCATTCGTTTGCTGCGCCGATAGTGCGCACCCGAATTTGTTTACTCTAATTATAACAGTATATTATCTTATTATTAGTTGTTAAATTGCTTTGGATGAGATAAATCAAAATTTGACTTTTGTGAATCTACATTTTGAACACGCGAATTAAAAAAGTTATAAATAAGTTTCAATTCCCCGAGTAGAACATCGATATTGGCCCTTTGTAGGAAATATATTGGCTGTATACCGCAACAAGTTATTAGAAATATAAAATGTGAACACTTTGTAATAATAAGTACGATATTGGTGAACATTATAAACTGAACACTGCGCGGTAAAATCATGGAATAAATCCAGTAATTTTAATTTAAAGTCATTTAAAGAGGGAAAAAAATAAATTTTACGAATAACAAACAGCCATAGTAAATTCAATAGATTAAATGATTGTTTCTTTTAAATCAAATGGTCAAACTCTCACGCATCGGTTTCTTAACAATTAGCAAATCCACAGACACAATCATTTCATACATTGCGAACGACGTCAAAAGTAATTCGATTAATTTCATACCCGATTCTATTTTTTAACAATATATCAAGTTTCTTCACTTATTTTCTTGAAATGTGATCAGATTATCTAAGTTTTTTCTCGATTTTACACACTGCGGGTTAACTGATATATTTATTTGCATATTTTGCTTTAAACAAATTTCAACAAACAAACAAATACTGCTAGCATTCCTTTGGAAAAATATTGTTTGTTTAAAAATAGTGCTTTTATGACTTCTTCCAAACGTATTACACGTGTAGATAAACCCGAACAAGAAAAAGATTCGGCTTGTGATTTAAATCTTTCAAGATCATTTTTTTAACAGAGAAACCATAAGGACTGTGAAGTATTTTAGCAAATACAAAATATAATCGCCGCACTTCGCGCCACACAAAATATGTAATAAATCCAATATTTTGTGTAGTGGGCAGCGTATCGATACCTTTTGTGTTTGTCAAAGGAAGAGAAAAAATTTCTTATTTCTCTACTGTTCCTTAATACAACACTTTCAATTTATGTTTACCATTGAACATAGGTATGTGTAACATTTTCTTTTTTTCAGAGAATTTATATTATATTGCTGTCATAAAATACGCTCTTAGATTTATTAATGTAAACACCTACAGCATTTATTATGTGTTAAGAACGGATGTTTTATATTTCCTCAAAAATGCTTCGTCGTATCTTTAGAATCACATTGATTAACAGTTAACTTCCTCCGGGAAAGGTCTCTCGTACGGAATAAAATATTATGCGGTGTATTCTGGTATATTGGCTTAGGTCGCTGTTTTAATTGAAATTTGTAGGCGATACACTGAATGGACCTTAATTTTTTAATTTTTGTATGTTATCGTATTTTAGAAAAATACGATAACATACATAGTACGTTTTCCAAGTAAAGGAAGCTCAGTTAGTAGGAGATTTATTGCGCTCTTCGTATGAAAAGAGCCAGCGGTACACAAACAACAACCTAAAACTAACTGAAACGTCTAATAACAGGCAAACAGTAACGAGAATGGATGAAATAGAGTGTACTTCGTTGCAACTACGTTATGCAGAATAATTCGTGATAATGGTCTATTAGATTCATTTCTGAAAGTAATAAAAATACTTTCCTGAAGTTATGTAGCGATATTATAAACAAAGATATTAAAAATATTTTCAATTTCCTGGCATGCTTGTTGGATTAATCTTAAAACAAACATGGATATTCTTCTTTCAAGTAGAACCGACTGTTTAGATTAGATTATCACCCAAGGTGGTTCTTGACCTATCGCACTGCGACTTTCCCAGATCCATTGTGGTTCCTCTCTCTCTCCTCCTCTCATTATTAGCTTTGTTTTCTTTGCTAGATTTAACAGTCTTGTAAGTGATCCCATATATAGGTTTCGGCTTGTGGGTATTCCGAGCCCATTTCTGAGATCTGTACTCCTGCTAGTGCTATACAGTCGCACAGCGCATGGACGGCAGTCTCTTCTTCCGCCTGGCATGCTTTACATGTTGGCTCTGTCAGGCCCAGATTGCTCATGTGCTTCTTGGGCATACAGTGTCTTGTTAGCAGGCCCACTATTATTCTAACAGACTTTCTATCTCTGCTTAGTAGATCCGCTGTAAATGTAGGCCTGTGTCCAATCAGAAATTGCGTGGCCTGTCTCTCACTTGGACTGATCTTCCACCAGTCTTGAGATTTCTTATCTTTCCATTGATTAGTGGTTGCTTTTACTACCGTATATGCCATTCCTACCGAGTACATTGGGCGATTTTCAGCAGTTGACTAATTCGTCTGCCTTTACGTTCCTTCGATGGCCTTCGTGTCCTGGTACCCAGGCCAGGGTCACTTTGATTCAGCTTCCCATTCTATTCACCACACTCATGCAGTCCTATACCAGTTTCGAATTTGCCTGTGTGGAGTCTAACGCTTTTATTACTGCTTGACTGTCGGAATAGATAGCAATAGATCGATAGTTATCTGCTTGGCGATCTAATGCTTCAATACACCCCAGCACTGCTACTACTTTGGCCTGAAATACTGTCGCGTTTTGAATTAGGTAGTGATTTAGATATTTTAGGTCTACTCCTACAAATCCTTTATAGGCAGACCCGTCTTTCATTCTTCTCTCTCTGGTATTACCATTTTATAGCACTTCTCGAAGCTGTATTTGAGACTGATTACGTCACTGGGCCTGCTAGTTATCGGCCCCGCATTGAGTTCCTTTAACAGTTTCTAATAGTTTGCATCATGCGATTTAATTATAGGAGGCTGGCCATTCATTAATCTGTAGTTTGTTAGCCTGGCCTCCCTTTGGCTGTATATATGTGGCGGTTCCAGGTTTGGGACGACTTCTAGAGAAGCTGTTGGAGAGGTTTTCACGGGCCTCGTGGCACACGAAAACTACGCTAACAGAGCCGACTGCGTATGGTTTTTTTCTTTAAAATGTAAGTTAGACGATGTACTATTTTAGGCTAGAACGTACCAACTCTGAGAAATTAATTTTTCTCTGAAAATTTTGACAGATACAAACTTTTAATGCTCTGCTATTAGCTA
>LR737395.1:2808200-2819447 GCA_902655005.2 Marronus borbonicus
TATGTATATCAATTTTGAGATTCTTGTGAATTACATAAATCATCATTAGGGATAGGAAATAAAATACGGCTTGCTTTTGTTCTTTTTTTGGAATATCTATAAGGTGTAAGACTTCTTAATCGGACCAATATGTGCATATGCGCATCAAATATTCTTCACAAGACGTGAAAGCATGCAGAAAGCTGTGCAACCTGCGCAACATCCATATATATTTTTCCTATACCCAAAAGTTTTTGTGCCCACAAAGAAAATGAGGGGGGTATGCGCTAATTTTTTTTTTACTTTGAAAAATAAGATGGACCTTAATATGGAATGATGTAGAATGTTTTTATTGAATAGCCCCTTAAATTGATAAGGGACAGTGTCATTTATTTAGAAATACTTCAATCATAACATTCTTTGATGTGTTATTTATGAAAAATAGGCATCCAATAAACATAATTGAAGCGCTAAAAAGCGGCCGCGATTTTCCAATTAATTTGGTGCAGTAAAGAACTCTTAAATCTATTATTACTTGTCAACTAGCCAGGTAATGTAACCACCGACAAATTTATATACAACCCGGAATACAAATGATTAATCTGATTTCAAACACAAGAAACAAATTTCTAGATCAGCACCACATCTAATTAAGCTGTTCAATCACTTTACGCTATATTATAGTCTATGAACAAAAAGAAACGTTTTAACAAGATTTTCTTTTTCTTCCACCGAACACGCGTCCAATCTATTTCTCTAATCAAGGATCGTTAACATTATACTGTCGTAATATAGTTTTAAAGCTTTAACATCCTGTACGGACAGACATACCTATTTCCTTTGAAATGCTTTGGCAAGCAACGAAACACTGTACGTTTAACCTAGACATCTGAATGAGTTTGTTAACGTTTCTGTATGCGACTACTGGCTAACAAAAGAATGTCTGAACATTTTTACATGTGGAACTTTTACTTTTTACGTGTCACTGTTGACAAATAAATTAACTGAGAATATAAATAATTCATCGCCGAATGTAATTGCCCATTTGTTTCCCACATGAGTTGTATCGGAATCAGTTTCCCATGTGATCGATCACGGTTACATCTTTATTCACCTATGTGTATCGTATATACAGTATATACGTAGCCGTCTAGACTCTTTAGCGCAGACACTTTGAAAGAGTGATACGATTTATAGTGGAAACAAGAAAAAAATATACAAATGTGCCATGCGATTTTGTTCTACTTTAATTAAATTAATTAAATTATCATAATAGCCCTAAATAAGATTTTAGTTTTTATGTACTGTAGGCTTCGCTTAGTGTGGCCACATTTGGAAATTTCTATATGGCCATGTATTGGCATCGTGTAACAAGGGAACTACTGTTTAGTTTTACATGTTTACATTATTGCATGTCAATATATTTAAATGGAAAACATCTGCTATAGTTTCCAGTGGTTGTTGTTACTATTCGGTTATAAGTCCTTAAGTGATTGCAATAACCCAGATCTACACAAAGAATTTTATAGAGGCTGATCCATTTTTGACCCGCATTATTAGGATCCTGCTCATTTTGAAGATAGAGATAGATTGAAATTTGGCAAAGCTGCTAAATTTTGTGCCTGATATGATCCCAAAGACAAAATGGACCTTTGACAAATGACGTTCGAGATTAAGCAAGTTTTGTTTCTCTACCTCACTTTTAACTGGCCTTTCAGAAAAAAGAAAAAAACAAAACAACATTTTCAAGACCGCTTTCGATCATCTATCTAATGGTGTATTTTTATATGACGTTTCGGTTCTTTCTTATTATTATTCACATCGCCAGACTTTTCTTTGTGTGATTTCAACCGTGTATAACACATCGATAATTGTTGAGTGTCGGCTTTCACGACGGTAATCTATAGTATAAATGTCTTTCGGGTGATGTCGCGTAGTTAATATTTTAATTGACGTTTCGCTGATCATGCTGTCAGCTTCTTCAGAAGATTTCTAAAGACTGGTGTTGTTGTCTCCTGCTCCTCGTTATATATTCCATTTCTGTTCCGCTTTGCTGATCCATAACCGTTCCGTTCCACTGAATAACGTCGTTCGTTGTATGACGACTCCGTAGTCAATTTTGCATAATCGACCAGCTATTCCCTCCTAACAAGGACGTGTTACCGAAACTACGAGCAAAAGGCATATACGAACTGAAATGCCAATGTGGAAAAAGCTACATCGGTCAAACAGGACGGAGTATTCAGTGCAGAGTGAAAGAACACGAGAGAGACGCACGCGTTAGGCATATTGCAAAATCTGCAGTAGCAGAACACCTGCACCAACAAGGAGACCACCGCATAACCTACAGCGACGTTAAGGTATTAACCAGGACCGGCCACTACTACCCGAGGATAATACGCGAATCGATAGAAATAATGAAGAACACCAATCGCGAATACGGATACAAGATCAGCAACACCTGGAAGTTAGCACTACGGAGTCGTCATACAGCAAAGCGGAACAGAAATGGGATATATAACGACGAGCAAAAGACAACAACATCAGTCTTTAGAAATCTTCTGAAGAAGCTGACAACATGGTCAGCGAAACGTCAAGTAAAAAATTAACTATGCGACATCACCCGAAAACATTTCTATTACAGCGATAATTATTCTGTAATATGCCTTAATTGACGAAGAATACATTTTATGAGTAAACAAGATAACCATGAATTTCAAACTGTCAAACATTTCAATTATCGTTCATTGCTGATAGGAAAAATGGGAAGAGAAACGAGATATGTTAAGTATTTTTTATTCATTGAACCAAAATACAATAGCGAGTACAGTGTACAGTGAGGTACAGTGGTACCTCAGTTTACGATAGTATCTTGTTGCGGAATTTTCAGGTTACGAAAGAGGATCTTGATGGATTTTTGTTTCTTAAACCAAAAATTACTTCCGGATACAACTTTTGCAGATTTTCACGCGAGTCACGTACATATTAGAATGAGATAGTTATATACAACGGAATGTGATCGTTTGTGCAGATAATCTCCCACTATTCCGCTGTTTCGTGTGTGTCTTGAATTCATAGTTAGTGTTATTCTTACCTTATTGAAAAATCTTATTATCTTGGTGTAAAACTTTTTTTAATGAACGAAGTCGAAAGTTCTACAACTGCTATCAAACAATACCTTATTGGCCGCACCGCTAGTATTGTAATTTACAGACCAAAAGGAGTAATTAAAGTTATTGCATGTATAAGTGAAGGTATATATCTTTATGCATTATCATTTTTTTGGCTATGGGAACGGATTATTTATATTTCCGTTATTTCTCATAGGAAAATTTGATTCCGGTTGCGGAATTTCGAATTACGAAATGCTTATTGGAACCAATTATTTCCGTAAACTGAGGCACCACTGTCATCTAGAACGGCCGCATCGTGTCATTTCTCTGGATCTTGATAGAAAGTTGGTGGAGAATAGATCGTTTACCAAGCAACAATGTTTATATTTTGCAAGAATTTGATTGAAAACCAACGGGATATTCTACAAATGGTGTGTTTTTGAAAAGGTTCGTAAAATTATAATAAGTTCTTATGGTTCTTATTCATTCAGAGCATTCGACAAATTTCGATACAAAAATATCGTCATCGATATTTTGGAAGTATAATTATCTAAGTTGAAACGTGTTCTAACTAGGATCACTAGATTACAGAATAACCCCTTAATCAGAATTAAAGTCGTTTTTTAAAACATCGTGATGCTTTCATAGTATTTTGGTTTTGTTTTAAAAACTAAACTATATTTATATTAACAAGTACCGCAAAATGGAATATTAAAAATGTATATCTTTGTTAATATACAAGTTAACGGACGGAATGTAATCGTTCGTTAAAAAAAAATATTTTAATTTCGAACAGACAGAGAATTATACAAAAAATTCTGAGTAAAACTAACAAAGTTTAGGTTAAACTAACGTTAACAATGCTTAGTTAATGCTACTTCCAACATTATTTCTATTCCCTTATATAGGTGTAAAGAACGCTTACTTTAGATACTATTATCTTTTGCAAGACGCTTCTATTGTTTGCAGAAATGATGCAAGACGTACATCATTAATGCAAAATATATGCAAGGCGTAAATCGTTAGCAGTTATTACTTATCAGCGGATATGACTTACATCAAAGCTCAAGAATAAAGTAAACTTGTAAAAGCTTTTAAGAAATTAACTGATGACTTTAAACGGTAAGTAAATTAGGACTAGTGTACTTAAATTGAGTGTAGGTGATCACCATTGTTTATTGCAGAAAATGTTACAGTGTTGCTCATTTTACTCTTCTAAAGACTGATGTTTCCTGCTCCCCGTTATATGTATGTATATTATTTCTGTTCTGTTCTGTTGTTCCGTATCCGTTCCCATCTGCTGTCGTAGTATAATTGCTTTGTCAATATTCTCAAAGAATTGATCTTGAGATGTTGATCTTACCTTGTGGTTGAAATTGTGCGGACGAAAAGCATTTTTCCCGTATTTGCATTCCAGTTTGGATACATCCTTCGTGCACAGTTTCGATCGTAGATCGTAGGAGATAAAGGGAGTTGAAGTTACTGAAAACGAACTCCTGGCCGCCAAAAGGATTTTTACGTTAAACGAGTGGACATACTGAACTCAATAGTTGAGTGTAGGCTACGACCGTAATCCATTGTAGAAATGTCTTTCGGGTGATGTCGTGTAGTTGATATTTAACTTGACGTTTCGCTGACTATCCTGTCAGCTTCTTCAGAAGATTTCTAAAGACTGCTGTTGTTGTCTTTTGCTGCTCGTTATATATCCTATTTTTGTTCCGCTTTGCTGATCCATAACCGTTCTGCTTTGCTGATCCATAACCGTTCCGTTCCGCTGAATCGCGTCGTTCGTTGTATGACGACTTCGTAGTGCTAACCTCCACGTGTTGCTGATCTTGTATCCATCTTCGCTAATGACAGCTAAGCTCGATGTTGTAAATTATTTAATTAACACTACAGTATATGTAGGAAAAGGGCGAAACATTTATCATGATGGGTGTTGTTTGTAGCAATGATTGTTTAACTTATGCTATAAAATCAAACGATTTCCTTGTATGCTTATGCTTAATCTGCACTGAAGCGCTAGAGCCGTAAAAAATGTTTTTACGACTCTACGACAAGCATTTCCAAATCTAATGCATTCTTGTCTCCATTGATATTTGCTTGCTGCCCAGTTTCTCGTCAAAAAATCCAGATCTTATTAATCGCCTGCTGCATTTTCGACATTTTTCCCCTTGTTGACTCTTTTTATTGCCACAACTGGAAACTAGACTTGCATGTAGAGAGAGGAGGAATAGTTGTATTGTGTTATTACCATTTGTTTATTTAACTTTGGTAACGCATTTATTATAGTTAAGGAAAAAAATCATATTACTAATGAAAACGGAGACCTATCCTAAGGTAAGTTATAGCTCAGTTTACGGAATTGGAGATAATATTTACACTATAAATTTTGCGGGATTGCGATTGAACTTCCCCTTTGTATAAGACGTAAATGCGATTAGATCGGTACAAATAGATCTAAGAGGTATGAAATTAGGAATTCTATTCTTAGTAGGTATCTCGCATTCCTGCCTTGTTTTGCTTGTTATATTCAAGGATGGTGAGATTTACTATAAAACTGTAGCTGCGTCATCTGCATCGCGGAATTGATCAATGCCAAAGATATACCTGCAACATTATAAAACATTCGGTTGGTAGCCTACCTATACCTAGATATTCCGGCATTCTTTTTATCGTTATACGCCGCATCTATTTTGTCTGACTAATACGTTTCCGTTTATTTAGAAAAACATAACAGTATACCTCTCTACTATCATGTTATCTAATCCTGGTATTACAATTTTATGGCATTGGGAAAAGATTTCAAGTATAATAACATTCAAGCAACGGCGAAACATTATCGGTTTTGATCAATGGTTCTTGTGTGTAAATTTTTAAAGACGGAAACTTGCTAATTAAGGATGTTGTGAAAATTATTCCACGGTAATCAACCTTGTGTAATTGTCAATGGGCAAGTATTAAAAGAAGCTTTTAAATTTGCGTTTGCGTGAAGACAGTAATTTTGTTGTGAAAGCTGGTGAAAGAGGGAAGCTAATAAAAACAATAATTGGATAACTTGTTATTTTATATGAAGATGATTTAAATATTTTGTGTTTATCCTGGCACATATGCTTATGTTCATTTACTAAATTTGGAGGAGTTACTTTAAGTGTGTATTAAAATGTTATACACAATACATCCTCATATTTCGTACCTTAGCAATTCGCTTCAGCACCAAACGATCCGTAATAGTTACGCAATTCCCGAACAATTCATATTTAATTTAATTATAACAACTAACATGGTCGAAGTAACTTGTATCAAATCACTTTTAGAATCAACCGTGAAATGTGTGTGGATGTGTGCTTAGGTAACATTGTATAGCCATTGAAAAACTACAAGTATTTCTCATCAACGCGTTTCCACTTTGCCATTGTTATTTGCAATGGGATGTTCGTACATGCTTAGAATGGAACAATGAAATTTACATTTAATTAGTGAAAGAGATGTATTCTTCGAGACATCTTACATAAATTATGGAAGAATTTATTTTACATTCCACTGTACAGAAAAAAAAAAATATGTAGCTTGTTCTATGTGCCTGTATATGACGAAAAATGTAGGTTAGCTTTTACAAACTATTTGGGTTAATTATAGTATTCATTGCATGTGTTTGTTGTACGTGTGTCGTCTTCAGTTCATTAGTAAATATCTTGTTTTACTATAAAAGTGTCAATTAAAGAAGAATTAATGTATTTATTTACTGATCAGCTTAATAAAATATAATTTTCACTTTTCTTGTATAATGGCAACATAAAATTTATTAACACATTTTTCATATATATTTATACAATATGTATTTAGGGTATTTATAAAAAATATGCTTTAAAGATAATTTCACAAAGAAAAATGTTTTCCATCTTAATACCTAGATTTCTTTATTTCATTATTGCATTGAAATCCTGTTGACAATTAATTATTTGTGTTTCAAACTTAAGTGACACGACATTTGCAATCACGAACGATCACAATTATGCTAACATTGCAGCAACGAAATTATTTGATTAAATGTTATGGAATTGGTGATATTTCATATCGAACAGCGATCAACACACTTAACGTTAAATTCCCCGGCATTAATATCGCTATTAATTCCTTGAAAAAGTTTGTTAAGAAATTTGATGAAACTGGCCCTCCTGCAAGAAAGAATGAAAACAAAGAAACGATACAATGAAGATGATGCATTAATTGTTCTAGCTATGGGATCTGTATTAGAAGATCCAAAAATATCACTAGGTAAGAAGAGTGGCGGAGTTGGGTGTAAGCAAGAGCTTACTGCAAAAGGTCTTTAAGGAAAACAAGATTCACCCAGTCAAACCCAAATTTATTCATACTCTGGAGTCCCGGGACGATGCGTTTAGATTAGAATTTAGTACTTGGGTTGGAGAAAATTTTATGGAGGATCAATTTTTCCATCGTAAAATGTTGTTTTCGGGTAAAGCTACTTTTACCACTAATGGTTATGTGTCATCCCAAAATTGCAGATATTGGTCAGAAGAGAATCCAAATTTTCGTATTAATCGGAGAAGCCAGCGTTATAAGAAAGTAAATGTGTGGTGTACCTAAAGCGGGAAAAAAGACGATAACTTAGTCCTACATTAATACTTGATTTAATAATATAGCTCGAAACCGCTAGCTATTTATCAAGAGTTTTGTGAGATTTGGACCATCTTTTTTCCGTTTAGCTCATTATACTTGTAAAACACAGGGTGAGGGTTCGTTTTGTAGTGAATTTAGTTTATGGTGAAAGGATGGATTATGAGAGGGTGTGGTAGATCCTACAACATTTAAACTACAATAGGTCCATTATACATCCATATATGCCGGAAACCTCTGTAGGGCGTCAACTAATCCATTGTCTTTGTATAGGTTAGGACGTTGCTCAGAAGAATCGCCTTAATAGCGGCAATGTAGACCCTTGTCACCCAGTCCTTCTAATTGATGTTAGCGCCGGAAAATATTCCAGTGTTTCATCTTCAGGTTGTCAGTCCCTACTTATAGGTATTCGGTTAGTCCCATTTTGAGAAGATGCCCCTTTAGCCAGCAATGTCCAGTTCAACTTCCAACATCCAACATTCCAACATCCTTGTTCTGTTCTGGATAATTGCAAGTACATATGTACCTTGTAGTGCTGTCCGATTGTTCGGATCCGTCGAAGTGACTTTTAATTAATTTAATTCCATATTTTCATGGGTGGTAGTTCCGATCTTTTCATAAAGTGCATACACAAGCAGTTGAATGGATGGTTTGAACCTCTCCTGGCCAGTCTGTCCCCTTCGTCATTGTCGAAATTTTCATTGTAACACGTTAGCCATGTTACGTTCATACTGTTTGTTTTGCAGACTAAAGATAGAGGTCTGTGGTTGCCCACTAGCAGATTCGATCTTATAGGTCTGTTGAATATTGATATTACTTGTTTGCTGTCGATAAACAGGTTGATGTTGTTCCACCCCTAGCGGCGAAGTGTTCTTTTAGGTGGAGCTTCTCACAAAATACCGCTGTTTCGGTTTCTTTGTTGGTTTTCGATCCGTCTACGAAGAGACATATACTCTATTCATCGCTATCGGTCTGTAGGTGTGCCAAAAGTTTGCAAGGTTTGTTGTAAACAAAAAAGGATGAAGTGTTATATGTCCCTCCAGGATCGTTAATTTATTGCAAACTTTCTTTCAGAGCTTACAGTGTATTTCACTATGTTTTCCAACTTCTTTGATAACTAAGTCAAGAGACGGTAGACATGGCATAATCTCTACAGTCGTTGTATAGGCTTTGCTCTTGATTCTTGGGCAGGCTGTCCTTTGCCCCTGCATTCGTTTTTTTTAGCTGCGACCGCGTTCCTTACACTAGGCTACCAAGCAATCACGTTGTATGTTAGCATCAGTTTGGTGACTGTAGTGTAAATCCATATTAACCCTCTGGGAAAGAGGCCCAGAATTCTGCCGTAATATCCAAATAGAATGCTGGCATTGTTAAGCTTATGGTCAATATGCAGGATCCACGAAATTTTCTTTCCGAAGACGATACCGAGGTATGTGACCTCCAAGCTAAAGCCAAGTAGTGCATTCATAAGTAAAGGTGCTGCCGTCTTGCTTATCTGCCCTTTCCGTATGAATAGGACCATCTTTGTTTTGTTTGAATTGACGTATAATTCGTGGCGGTTACACCAGGTTTCCACACGTCTTAGTGACATTTGCATACGCTCACAAAGCATGCTTTTATATTTACCGCTCACCAGTATAGTTAAGTCATCAGCGTAGGGAAAAGGTGGAAGCCCTACGTGACTGGGCAGCAGATCAGGGTAATTGTGTTTCTGAAGTATCTCTTACATTAAATATGCTATAACTAAAACAATAATAAATAAATAAAAAAAATAAATTTCAAAGTTTAGGCTTCTTTAATGCAGACAGTTTGATAAAACGTTGTATAGCATGAGAAACAATTCAAAAAGGTTAATTGCCAAACGAGGCGAAATGAAAAAAGGACAAAAAAATATATATACGATTACTTAGAAACGCCTATTTCTACAGTATTCACATTTGTTGTTTTCCTGCAGTTTAAAACGTAGTGTGGTTTTAAAATAAAAAGTTCAATAAATAAGGATCATACTTTCTGCTATTACAGAAGTTTTTAATCTTCCTATTTTCAAATCAATTACTCTCAATCATATTTTCGCTTTTACAGTTTCAATTTCTTTGCTGGTGTGAAACAAGCAACTATGTGCTATAAAAGCATGTGTTGCGGCAATAAATAATGAATTTGAGGTTAGAAACTAGACTAAGCTTCTTACTAATTTGCATAAATGCGTATGCTCCTTTGCGTGTAATATTAGATCCAATTATTGCGAAAGTTGTAAAGAATAAATATACAATGCAAAATTTACTTCTACTAACTTCTGTCCATCACAAACTAAGAATTTTAGCACATACATAAGGAAACCTTTAACTAGCCTTGTTACCTATTGGCCTTTTGAAAAAATTATATTTATTCCTTTTGTTTTTCCTTTGATTCTAATTAAACATTTAGAAAAACAAAAAATATATACTTTTAAAGATATGTATTGGACCGAATTATTTGAAATCTCTGATCGCAATACCCGAAAATGTATGTCGGCCTTTTCCAGTGTCAAAAACCAAATAGAAAAAAGTCATTAGGTGGTAAATCATGCGAATACGGACAACTATTAATTCAATGTTATTCTCCTTCAAATAACGGATTGTTCGATGTGCTGCGTGAGAGCTGGCGTTGTCGTGGTGAAGAATGATGCGCCGACGTTTGCTGTTTTTTTTTTATTTTATCAAAGACCTGAGTCAAACAAATTGTATACTAATCAGTGCTTACCGTTTTTCGATCCTCAAGAGCAACGGTAGCAACAGGCCCAGTTTTACGGAAGAAGAAGGCAATAATTTTTTTTGAAGCGCTTCATAAACGAATAACTTTTGTTGGTTTCACCTAAACAGTGGATTTTTTTCTGGTTCGAACGAATATATTCAGGTTTTGTCACCTGTTACTATACTGTATATATTCTTTTGCACCAACTCACACAAGTCATTTTGAGCTTTGGTTAAATTGTGTGGAACCAATGAGGTTTCCTCAATACTAAATGCTCATGTAAAATCGTTTGTATTTGACTTTTAACAATGCCGAAGGATGTCTCTATCTTTAGACATGTCACATGTCAATCTGCCTCAATCATTCCTCGCACAGCTTTGATGTTTGCCAGAACAACAGCAGTTGATGAACGACCTCCATGAAATTCGTCACTGACACTAGCACGTCCACGTTTAAATTCTGCAAACCAGTCACAAACTGTGGTTTTGGATGGTGCTTCATCATCAAAAGCAAAATGAAGTCGATCGATGTACTGTTGTTGAATTAAGCCAGTTTTAAAATCGTAAAAAATCATCGCATGAAAATGTTCACGAGAAGTCACTAAACTGGTTTTTTTGCAACGCTATTAATGTTAAACTATGCGGCCGACTGGTTTTCCGCCAATGGTGTTTATCATACTAAATGTCAAAGGTGAAGACAATCAAATTGAAATATATGGCAAGTGCCATCTAGTGGTCAATTCCGGACATTTTAGAGTTTCCCTCGTACTAGATAAGTTTTTAATGTA